>VDFB02372456.1:0-11161 GCA_007258455.2 Sequoia sempervirens
ATTGCATTGTAGTTGTCCATTTTGTACCTGTATTTTCTGTCGCTATTCGCGAACCTTCATTTTTGTTGACTTATAGCCACATTTAGGAAATTGCTCATGTTTCAGGTTTTTTGGGCCATTGATAAACTTTGGTGACTACGATTGTGGATTGCACTATAGTTGTCCATTTTGTATGCAAATTTTCTATCGCCTTTCATGAACCTTCATTTTTTGTTGAGTTATAGCCGCAATTAGGAAACCGCTCATGGTTGAGTTTTCATGGGCCATTAATCTACTTTGGTAACTATGATTGTGGATTGCACTGTAGTTGTGCATTATGAACAGTAATTTTTTATTGCCTTTCGCAAACCTTCATTTTTTGTTGACTTATAACAACATTTACGAAACTGCTTGTGTTTGAGTTTTTGTGGGCCATCGATCAATTTTCGTGACGACGATTGTGGATTACACTATAGTTGTGCATTCTATATGCTTATTTTCTATCGCTTTTCACAAACCTTTATTTTTCATTGAGTTATAGCCGCACTTAGGAAACCACACATGTTTGTGTTTTCGAGGGCCATCGTTCGACTTTGGTGACTAGGATTGTGTATTCCTTTGTAGTTGTCCATTTTGTACGTATATTTTCTATCACCTTTCTCACTTTCAAATTTTGTTGAGTTATACCCGCAATTAGGAAACTGCTTGAGTTTGAGTTTTCGTGGGCCATCGATCAACTTTTTTGAGTACGCTTGTGGATTACACTATAGTTTTGCGTGTTATACATGTAATTTCTATCGCGTTTTTTGAGCCTTCATTTTTAGCTGATGACTAAGATTTTGGATTGTAATGTCATTGTGCATTTTGTACACATATTTTTAATCGCCTTTCATGAAACTTCTTTTTTTTTTAGTTATAGCTGCTCAACAAAAATTGAAGGTTTGTGAAAGGCGATGGAAAATACACTTATAGAATTCACAACTACACTGTAATCCTCAAATGTAGTCACCAAAGTTAATTTATGGCCGAAAAAAAACTCAAACACATGCGGTTTCCTAAATGTAGTTATAATTCAACAAAAAATGAAGGTTTGCGAAAGGCGGTAGAAAATTAGCGTTCATAATACACAGCTATAGTGCAATTCGCAAACGTAGTTAGGAAAGTTGATCGATGGCCCACGAAAACTCAAACACGAGCGTTTTCCTAAATGCGGCTATAACTCAACAAAAAATGAAGGTTTGTTAAAGGAAATTAAAAATAAGCGTACAAAATGCACAACTACAGCACAATCCACAATCGTAGTTACCAAAGTTGATTGATGGCCTAGAAAAACTCAAACATGAGCATTTTTCTTAAATGCGGCTATAACTCAACAAAAAATGAAGGTTTGTGAAAGGCGATATAATATCTGCACATAGAATGCACAACTACATTGTAACCCACAAACTTAGTCACTTAAGTAGATCGATGACCCACAAAACTCAAACACTGTAAACAGTTTCCTAAATGTGGCTATAACTCAAAAAAAATGAAACTTTGTGAAAGGCGATAGAAATTATGCGTACATAATAGACAATTACAGTGCAATCCGCAATCGTAGTCACCAAACTTGATCAATGGCCCATAAAAACTCAAATATGAGTGGTTTCCAAAATATCGCTATAACTCAACGAAAAATGAAGGTTCGCGAAAGGCGATAGAAAATACATGTATAGAATGGACAACTACAATGACATCCACAATCATAGTCACAAAGGTTGATTAATGGCCCACGAAAAATCAAGGATGTGGTTTCCTAAGTGTGGCTATAGCTCAAGAAAAAATGACGGTTCTCGAAAGGCAATAGAAAATATGCATATAGAATGCACAACTATAGTGCAATCCACAATTGTAGTCACCAAACTTGATCGATGGCCCATGAAAACTCAAACACGAGCGGTTTCCTAAGTGCGGCTATAACTCAACAAAAAATGAAGGTTCGAAAAAGGCGATAGAAAATACATGTATACAATAGACAACTACAATGCAATCCACAATCCTAGTCACCAAATTTGATCGATGGCCCACGAAAACTCAAACAGTGATCGATTTCCTAAATATGGCTATAACTCAATGAAAAATGAAAGTTCACGAAAGCCAATAGAAAATACATGTACAGAATAGACAAATATAGTGCAATGCACAATCGTAGTCACCAAAGTTGATCGATGGCCCATGAAATCTCAAATATGAGCGGTTTCCTAAATACAGCTATAACTCAACGAAAAATGAATGTTTGAAAAAGTCGATAGAAAATATGCATATTGAATGGCCAACTACAGTGCCATCCTTAATCATAGTCACGAAGGTTGATAGATGGCCCATGAAAACTCAAATACGAGCAATTTCCTAAGTGAGGGTATAACTCAAGAAAAAATGAAGGTTCAGAAACGGCAATAGAAAATATGGCTATAGAATTCACAACAATAGTGCAATGCACAATCATAGTCACGAAATTTGATCGACAACCAACCAAAACAAAAACAAGAGCGGTTTCCTAAATGCAGCAATAACTCAACAAAAAATTAAGGTTCATGAAAAGCGATTGAAAATATGCGTACAGATTGCACAACTACAAGACAAAAAACTATCGTTGTCACCAAAGTTGATTGATGACCCACGAAAACTCAAACACGAGTGTTTTCCTAAATGCAGCTGTAATGAACAAAAAATGAAGGTTCGTGAAAGGTGATAAAAAATATGCATACAAAATGCACAACTAAAGTACAATTGACAATCATAGTCACCAAAGTTAATCGATGGACCACAAAAACTCAAACATGAGCGGTTTCCTAAATGCCACTATAACTCAACAAAAAATGAAGGTTCATGAAAGGTGATAGAAAATACATGTATAGAATGCACAACTATAACGTCGTCCAAAAGCATAGTCACAAAAGTTGATTGATGGCCCATGAAAACTCAAACTCGAGCGGTTTCGTAAATGCGGCCATAACTAAACAAAAAATGAAGGTTCATGAAAGGTGATAGAAAATACACGTATATAATGGACAAGTACAGTGCAATCCAAAATCATAGTCACGAAAGTTGGTCGATGGCCCATGAAAATTCAAATATGAGCGGTTTCCTAAATACGGCTATAACTCAACGAAAAATGAATGTTCAAAAAAGTTGATAGAAAATACACATATAGAATCATCCACAATCATAGTCACCAAGGTTGATTGATGGCCCACAAAAACTCAAATACGAACGATTCCCTAAGTGCGGCTATAATTCAAGAAAAAATGAAGGTTCACGAAAGGTGATAGAAAATACGCCTACAGAATTCACAACTACAATGCAATGCACAATCATAGTCACCAAAGTTCATCGAAAACCAACCAAAACTCAAACACGAGCAGTTTCCTTAATGCAGCAATAACTCAACAAAAAATGAAGGTTCGTGAAAGGTGATTAAAAATATGTATATCGATTGCACAACTATAGTACAATCCACTATCGTTGTCACCAAAGTTGATCGATGGCCCACGAAAAACTCAAACACGAGTGTTTTCCTAAATGTACTGTACCTCAAAAAAAATGAAGGTTTGTAAAAGGCGAAAAAAAATATGCATATAGAATGCACAACTACAATACAATCCACAATTGTAGTCACCAAAGTTGATCGATGGACCACAAAAACTAAAACATCAGCGGTATCCTAAATGCCACTATAACTCAACAAAAAATGGAGGTTCACGAAAGGCGATAGAAAATACATGTATAAAATGCACAACTACAATGCAATCCAGAAGCGTAGTCACTAAAGTTGATCGATGGCCCATGAAAACTCAAACTCGAGTGGTTTGCTAAACACAGCTATAACTGAACAAAAAATGAAGGCTCATGAAAGCTGATAAAAACTCAAACACGAGCAGTTTCCTAAGTGTGGCCATCGATCAACTTTGGTGACTATGCGTATTTTCTATCACGTTTCGTGAACCTTTGTTTTTTATGAGTTATAGCCGCATTTAGGAAACCGCTCGTGCTTGAAATTTTGTTTGCCATCGATCAACTTGTGATTACTACCTGAATTGTCCATTGTAATACTTGGCGTATTTTCTATGCGCTGTAAAATTCATTTTTGATGAGATAGCGCATTTGGAAACTGCTTCGTGTTTGGTAGTGAGCCATCGATCAACTTCGACATTGGTGTAGTTGCATTATAGTTCCATTCTCCTGCATATTTTTGATGCGCTTTCATGGTTTTCATGTTTTGTTGAGTTATAGCTGCATTTAAGAAACCTCTCATGTGTAAGTTTTCGTGGGCTATCGATCAACTTTGGTGACTAAGGTTGTGGATTACACTATAGTTGTGTATTCTATAGGCATATTTTCTATCATCTTTCGCGAACATTCATTTTTTGTTGATTTATAGCCTCATTTAGGAAACCGCTCATGTTTGAGTTTTTGTGGACCATTGATCAACTTTGGTAACTACGATTGTGGATTGTACTGTAGTTGTGCATTATAAACGCATATTTTTAACGGCCTCTCATGAACCTTCATTTTTATTTGAGTTATAGCCGCATTTAGGAAACCGCTTGTGTTTGATTTTTTAAAAATGAGCCATAGATATCAATTTTGGTGACTTCACGATTAATTAGTTGCATTGTTCTTGCATGCATTATGTGCATGTATTTTTTCTCCAGCCACCTATGAATCTTTAGGCCCACTGTTAGTTCAGTCGCATTTAGGAAGCATGAAGTTGGTTTTGTCTTCATGAATCCAACTTTGGTGGTACTCTGTGGATGTGGTTGTGCATTCTATATCATTATTTTCTGTGCTGTGACGTTGAGTTACTGCTTTACATTTGGCAAACCCTTTCGTTTTGGTTTTAAATGAATATCGTCAGCTTTAGTATTACTGTGTGGTTGCTTTGTAGTTGTCCATTTCTGTAAATATTTTCTGTAAACTTTAGAACGCTTCATTTTGACCAGTTATAGCCTGTTGGCTGGCAGCTCATCGACTTTGGTTGCATTGGGCCATCGATCAACTTTGGGTGACTACGGTAATGGTTAATGCTTGTAGTTATTCATTATCTCGCGTATTTTGGTACACAAAAATGACTTTCATTTGTTGAAGTTATATCCACATTGAAAATAGCATTATTACAGTTATTTGTTTGAGTTTTTTTGGGTCATCGATCAACTCTGGTGACAACAATTCTGAATTACAATGTAGTTGTGTATTCTATATTCATATTTTCTATCACCTTTTGTGAAACTTCATTTTTTGTTGAGTTATAGCCGTATTTAGGAAACAACTCATGTTTGAGTTTTTGTGGACCATCAATAAACTTTGATGACTACGATTGTGGATTGTACTGTAGTTGTGCATTCTATAGACATTTTCTATCAGCTTCCACAAACCTTCATTTTTTGTTGAGTTATAGCCCCATTTAGGAAACCGCTCGTGTTTGGGTTTTCGTGGGCCATCGATCAACTTTGATGACTATGATTATGGATTGCACTATAGTTATCCATCCTGTACGTGTAATTTCTATCACCTTTCACGAACCTTGATTTTTTTTTGAGTTATAGCCGCATTTAGTAAACCATTCGAGTTTGAGTTTTTGTGGGCCACTGATGAACTTTTTTACTACAATTGTGGATTACACTGTAGTTTTACATTTTATACATGTATTTTATTACGCATTTCACGAATCTTCATTTTTTTTTAGTGAGCTGAGCTGCATTGAGGAAACCACAGTATTTGAGTTTTCGTAGGCCATCAATCAACTTTGGTGAGTACGATTGTGGATTACACTGTAGTTGTTGATTCTCTACACATATTTTCTATCACCTTTCACGAACTTTCATTTTCTATTGAGTTATAACCGCATTGAGGAAACCGCTCATGTTTGAGGTTTTTATGGGCCATCAATCAACTTTGGTGACTATGATTGCGGATTGTATTATAGTTCTACATTATCTATGCAAATTTTTAATTGCCTTTCACGAAACTTCATTTTTTTTGAGTTATGGCCGCATTTAGGAAAACACTCGTGTTTGAGTTTTTGTGGGCCATCGATCAACTTTGGTGGCTTCGATTCTGGATTACACTATAGCTGTGCATTCTATACTCATATATTCATCGCATTTTGTGAACATTCATTTTTCGTTGAGTTATAGCATCACTTAGGAAACCGCTCGTGTTTGAGTTTTTTTGGGCCATTGATCAACTTTGGTGACTATGATTGTGGATTGCACTATAGTTGTCCACTTTATATGTGTATTTTCTATTGTTGTTCGCGAACCTTCATTTTTTGTTGAGTTATAGCCCCATTTAGGAAACCACTCGAGTTTGAGTTTTCGTGGGTGATCTATCAACTTTGGTGACTATGCTTGTGAATTCCACTGTAGTTGTGCATTCTATAAGAGTATTTTCTATCGGCTTTCGTGAACCTTCATTTTTTGTTGAGTTATAGCCTCATTTAGGAAACCACTAGTATTTTAGTTGTGGTGTTGCATCGATCAACTTTGGTGACGACGATTGTAGATTGCACTATAGTTGTGCATTATGAACACTACTTTTCTATCGCGTTTCGCAAACCTTCAATTTTTGTTTAGTTATAGCCACATTTAGGAAATTGCTTGTGTTTTAGTTTTCAAGGACCATCAATCAACTTTCCTAACTACACTTGTGGTTTGTACATTAGTTGTGCATTTTGTATGCATACTTTAATCGCCCGTTCAAAACCTTCATTTTTTGTTGAGTTAAAGCCACATTTAGTAAAATGCTCATGTTTGAGTTTTCATGGGCAATCGATCAACTTTGGTGACTACGATTGTGGATTGCACTGTAGTTGTCCATTATGTACGCGCATTTTCTATCACCTTTCGTGAACCTTCATATTTTGTTGAGTTATAGCCTCATTTAGGAAAACACTTGTCTTTAAGTTTTCGTCGGCCATCAATAAAATTTCGTGACTACGATTGTCGATTACACTGTAAATGTGCATTTTATACGCGTATTTTCTATCGCCATTTGCGAACCTTCATTTTTCGTTGAGTTATAGCCACATTTAGCAAACTGCTCGTGTTTGAGTTTTTGTGGGCCATCGATCAACTTTGGTGACTATGATTATGGATTGAACTGTAATTGTCCAATCTGTACACGTATTTTCTATCTCTTTTCGAGAACCTTCGTTGAGTTATAGCCAAATTTAAGAAACCGCTCGTGTTTGAGTTTTCGTGGGCCATTGATCTACTTTGGTGACTACGATTGTGGATTGCACTGTAGTTGTTCATTATGAATGCTAATCTTCTATTGCCTTTCGTGAACCTTCATTTTTTGTTGAGTTATAGCTCCATTTAGGAAACCACTCGTGTTTGAGTTTTTATGGGCCATCGATCAACTTTGGTGACTACGATTTTGGATTACACTATAGTTCTGCATTCTATACATTTATTTTTTATCCCCTTTCACAAACATTCATTTTTTCTTGAATTATAGCAATTAGGAAACCACTCATGTTTGAGTTTTGTTGGGCCATGAATCAAATTTCGTGACTATGATTGTGGATTGTACTATAGTTGTGCATTTGTATGTACATTTTTATTTTCCTTTCATGAACCTTCATTTTTTGTTGACTGATAGCCTTATTTGGGAAACCACTCATATTTGAGTTTTTGTGGGTCATCAATCAACTTTGGTGACTACGATTTTGGATTGTACTATAGTTGTGCATTTCGTAAGCTTATTTTTAATTTCCTTTCACGAATTTTCATTTTTTGTTGAGTTATAGCCGCATTTAGAAAAATGCTCATATTTGATTTTTCATGCGCCATCGATCAATTTTGGTGATTATGATTGTGGATTACACTGTAGTTGTGCATTCAATTCACGTATTTTCTATTTCCTTTCGCGAACCTTCATTTTTCATTGAGTTATAGCTGTACTTAGGAAACCGCTCGTGTTTGAATTTTCATGAGCCATATTTTGGTGAATACAAATATGGATTGTACTCTAGTTATCCATTCTTTACGCATATTTTTAGTCTCCTTTCAGGGGCCTTCATTGTTTGTTGAGTTATAGCCACATTTAGGAAAATGCTCGTGTTTGAATTTTCATGGGCCATCGATCCACTTTGGCGACTACGATTGTCGATTGCACTATAGTTGTCCAATCTGTACAAGTATTTTCTATTGCCTTTCATGAACCTTCATTCTTTGTTGAGTTATAGCTGCATTTAAGAAACCGCTCGTGTTTGAGTTTTCATGGGCCATTGATCAACTTTGGTAACTACGATTGTGGTTTGCACTGTAGTTGTGCATTATGAACGCTAATTTTCAATTGCCTTTCACAAACCTTCATTTTTGTTGAGTTATAGCCACATTTAATAAACCACTCATTTTTAAGTTTTTGTGGGCCATCGATCAGCTTTAGTTACCACACTTGTAGATTAAACTGTACTTGTGCATTCTATACGTGTATTTTCTATTGCCTTTCGCGAACCTTCATTTTTATTGTGTTATAGCCACATTTATGAAACCACTCATATTTGAGATTTTTTGGGCCATCGATCAACTTTGGTGACTACGATTGTGGATTGTACTATAGTTGTGCATTTTGTCTACATATTTTTAATCGCCTTTCATGAACGTTCATATTTTGTTGAGTTATAGCCGCATTTAGGAAAATGCTCGTATTTGAGTTTTGGTAGGCCATAAATCAATTTTGGTGACTATGATGGTGGATTGCAATGTAGTTGTCCAATCTGTACACTTATTTCTATCACCTTAAATCCTGAAATTTCATTTTTTGTTGAGTTATAGCCACATTTTGGAAACCGCTTGTGTTTGTATTTTCATGGCGCATCGATCAACTTTTGTGAGTACGATTGTGGATTGCATTTTAGTTGTCCATTTTGTATACGTATTTTATATCTCCTTTTTTTAACCTTCATTTTCTGTTGAGGTACAACCGAATTTAGGAAACCGCTCGTATTTGAGTTTTCATGGGCCATCGATCAACTTTGGTGACTACGATTGTGGATTACACTTTAATTGTCCATTCTATACGCATTTTTCCTATCGCGTTTTGCGCACCTTAATTTTTTGTTGAGTTATAATTAAGCGTTTAAGGGAAATACTTCGTGTTTGAGTTTTTAATTGGACCATCGATCAAGCTTTAATAACTACAATTGTTAGTTGTGCATTTTGTACACATATTTTTAATCGCCTTGGATGAACCTTAATTTTTCGTTGAGTTATAGCTGCATTGAGGAAACCGCTCGTGTTTGAGTTTTCATGGTCCATCGATCAACTTTGGTGACTACGATTGTGGATTACACTATAGTTTTGCATTCTATACGTGTATTTTCTATCGCTTTTTGTAAACCTTCATATTTTTTTTAGTCATAGCCCCATTTAGGAAAATGCTCGAGTTTGAGTTTTTGTGGGCCATCTATCAACTTTGGTGTCTACGCTTGTGGATTCCGCTGTAGTTGTGCATTCTATACAAGTATTTTCTATCGTGTTTCTCAAACCTTGATTTTTTGTTGAGTTATAGCTGCATTTCAGAAACCGCTAGAGTTTAATTTTTCGTGGGCCATCGATCAACTTTGGTGTCTACAATTGTTGATTGTACTGTAATTACGCATTCTATAAGTATTTTTAATTTTCCAATCTGTATGTGTATTTTCTGTTGCCTTTGATGAACCTTCATTTTTTCTTGAGTTATAGCCACATTTAGGGAATCGCTCATGTTTGAGTTTTTGTGGGCCATTGATCAAATTTGGTGACTACGATAGTGGATTCTACCATAGATGTGCATTTTTTCAGCATATTTTAATCGCCTTTCACGAACCTTCATTTTTTCTTGAGTTATAGTTGCATTTGGGAAATTGCACGAGTTAGAGTTTTCCTGAGCCATTGATCAACTTTGGTGATTACGCTTTTCAATTACACTGTAGTTGTGCATTCTATACGCATATTTTCTAATGCCTTTCCCGAAACTTAATTTTTCATTGACTTATAACCACATTTATGAAACTGCTCGTGTTACAGAAATTGTGGGCCATCGATCAACTTTACTGACTACGATTGTGGATTGCACTGTAGTTGTTCCTTTTGTGAACCTTCATTTTTGGTTGAGTTATAGCCACATTTAGGAAATTGCTCATATTTGAGTTTTTGTGGGAGATCGATTAACTTTGGTGACTACTATTGTGGATTACACTGTAGTTGTTCATTCTATAAACATATTTTCTCTCACCTTTCACGAATGTTCTTTTTTTTTGAGTTATAGCCAGACTTAGGAAACCACTCGTGTTTGAGTTTTCAAGGGCCATTGATAACCTTTGGTGACTATGATTGTGGATTGCATTGTAGTTGTCCAATCTGTATATGTATTTTTTATCGCATTTCGCGAACCTTGATTTTTCGTTGAGTTATAGTTGCATTTAGGAAACCGCTTGTGTTTGAGTTTTTGTGAGCCATTGATCAACTTTGGTGATTACGATTGTGGATTGCACTGTAGTCCTTTCTGTACACATATTTTCTTTCGGACTTCACAAATATTTTCTTTTTTTGTTGAGTTATAGCCGCATTTAGGAAACTGCTCGTGTTTGAGTTTTCATGGGCCATCGATCAACCTTGTTGACTATGCTTTTGGATTACACTATAGTCTTGCATTCTATAGTCGTATTTTCTATTGCCTTTCACAAACCTTCATATTTTGTTGAGTTATAGCTTCATTTGGGAAACCGCTCATGTTTTAGTTTTTCTGGTCCATCAATCAACATTAGTGACTACGATTTTGGATTGTACTGTAGTTGTGCATTTTGTACACATATTTCTAATTGCTTTTCATGAACCTTCATATTTTGTTGAGTTATAGCCAGAAGTAGAAAAACACTCGTGTTTGAATTTTTGTGGGCCATTGATAAACTTTGGTGAATAGGATTGTGGATTACATTGTAGTTGTGCATTCTATATGCATATTTTCTATTGCCTTTTGTGAAATTTCATTTTTCATTGAGTTATAGCCGCACTTAGGATACCGCTCATGTTTTAGTTTTCATGAGCCATCAAACAACTTTGGTGACTACAATTGTGGATTGCAATATAATTGTTCATTATGTACGCATATTTTCTATCGCCTTTCGTGAAGGTTCATCTTTTGTTGAGTTATA
>VDFB02372459.1:0-45184 GCA_007258455.2 Sequoia sempervirens
TATCCAAGGCGCTTGTTGCTAAGTTTTCACCATTGGACGAATTATTTCTCTTTACTTTTTCTTTCTTTTTCTTTTTTTGGATTTTTGAATTTTTTGACTGTTTTAGGGGATGAAAATGGGTAAGGATAGGGATGTTGATAAGGGGATTTAGAAGACAAGCGATAAGGATATGGATGAAGGACTCAAGCATCAAGTTCCATACTAGGTAGTAAGAGCCCATGTTCAAACCGACTATTGGATGTTGGTACAACCTTATGCAAGAGGATGAATTAGGGGAATTTGAGAGGGGAGATACATGGGATAATGGATGGGATGCTGCGAAGGGTATGGATGGAATGATGGGGTGGATATATGATGGGGAGATGCGTTCAGGACCAACATTGGCACATGTGGTGGTGGATGTGGAAAAATAAGAGGATTAAGGGATGGAGAATGTGGGAATAATGGAGGAGATGGAATGGTGAATTTTGGGACATAGGGACCCAAGACAGATGTAGGAGATGAAAGGGGTGTATGATTAGCTTGTGGATTAGCGACTTTGGATGTTCTTACTAATTTTTCATGTGATGGCATTGCATCTTTTTTCTTTGGGATCCACATGGTTTTGATCTTTGCTTTGGTGGGCCTTGCATGCACAAAATTTGATTTGGATTTTGGATTTGATTTCCGTTTCTATTTTAAATATTGCCTTAGAGGCATGGGAAGCTTTTGATCCATGTGGATGTTTAGATCGATGCATTTTTCCTGAACGCCCAAAGTGCTTTTAGTAGCAACGGGATGGGTGTGAGGAGATGGATGATGTGGAGGACACATAAATGGAGGGATGGAGGTATGATTTTTAGGATGATATGTGGATGGATGATATACAGGTACGTGCCTCTGATCCCGACCAAAGGGAACATGAGAGTGGGATAGTTAAGATGGGTGACATGGATAGGTGATGGATGGATAATAAGATGAGATGGAGGAGGTGATTTTGGGATATAAGGCCCCAAAATAGACTTAGGACTTGGAGGATGTGCCATGGGGTACCTGGGGAGATGGAGGATTGGAAAGGGTAGATGGAGGGATGTAAGGACCCAAAATGGATGGAGCAGATGAAGGAGGAAGATGGACGGTTGTTTTGAGGTGATATGATAGAGGAGGAGGGATGGCCACATATGATCCAGTGGGGCGATGGGAAGAACCGAGCATTTCTTTTGGAAATGGCTCTGAGGATGCTCTAGAGGTTGTACTCAACATTTTGATCAGAGTCGAGTAGTAATATGCCAAGACTCATGGCGACGTCTTTTAGCTTGGATGGGCTCTATAATACCTTGCTCATGAAGGCCTAAACCTTTTCCTTGATAGTTCATTTTCTTGAGTATTTGATCTAGGACAGGATTTTTGTTATTCTGGAAGAATGATGCGAGTTCATTATTAGGTGGAAGAGGAGGGTTGGTGTATATACTTTGTTTTTCTTCTGTGAGGAGACCACCATGGAGGAATGTGAGAGGACCAAGGGGATATGCATGCGGTGTGGGGATAGCATTTTTAGGCGATGATGGGGGATCATGAGAAGGAGAGGATGGGATAGCAACATCAGGAGAGGGAGTAGGGGCCATGATAGGATTTGGATTTGTGGTAGTAGGCTCATGCGATGGAGATGGAGATGGAGCAGTGGAAGCTTGAATGACCAGGGGATCATGGGATGAAATGGATGGGGGACTGTGATCTTGAGGCGGACTAGATGGGATGGGAGGATCTTGATCTAGAGAAGGGGATATGCTGGCATGCTTTGGATTAGACTCTTGGCATGACTCATCATGTGTGGAAGGCATGGTAATGGCATCTTGTTGGGACTCTTCAAGTAGGGAAGATGGAGGGATGGAAGATTCATGAGGTTCATTGGAATGGGCTTTGGTGCTACTAGGATTGGGAGAAGTGGATTGGATTTGGGTGTCTTCAATGGATTGGGTGGATCTAGGAGTAGAGGGAGTGGATTGGACTTGGGTGTCTTTGATGGGTTCAGTGGCTCTTGGAGTAGGTGGTGTGGGTTCAGTGGATTTAGTGGGTTCAATGGTTTCAACGGTTTGAGCAGTACTTGGGGTGGTAACATCAAGAATAGGTGTGGTATGGAGGAGGGTCTCATCACTAGTGACCGTGGATGATGGATCTAGATGGCTTGGTTCCACGACTTCAAGATGTGTAGTTGGGGATGGCTTCTTTGTAATTAGTCCTTGGAGAACTTCTGAAACGACAGACTTGCATATGGTTGGCTTGGCTAAGGTGGTAGAAATGGACGAGGGATTATGGATTGGTGGACTGGGGTTAGATGGAGGAATGGGATCAAATGTAGGACTATGAGTAGATGGGGGATTAGGATTGTATGGAGGACTAGGAGTAGATGGAGGACTAGGAGTAGATGGAGAACTAGGATTGGATGGAGGGTTAAGGTAAGGATATTGGTGTGGTGAATTAAGATAGGGGGACATGGATTGTGGATTAGGACAAGAGGATATAGGTGGTGTAGTGGGACAAGAGGATGTGGGGGATGGATTATAATAAGGGTATTGGGATGGTGGATTAGGATGAGGAGAAATGGATGTAGGATTAAGGTAAAAGGGTGTGGATGTAGGATTAGTATGGGAAGATTGGGAAAGAGGATTAGGATAGGGGGTCATGCATGGGGAATTGTAATAGGAATATTGGGATGGAAAATTAGGATAAGAGGATGTAGATGTTGTATAAGAGGATGATGTAGATGAAGGACATGAAAAATATGGGGATGAAGAAGATACTGGATATCCATTGTCAAAGGTGGCATAAGGATCATGATTAGGCATGGATGAAGGTATAACAGGATAACTGGAAGGGGTGATTGGATTGTGGAAAGTGGGTGGAGAGATCTTACTAGTGACAATAGCATCAAGGGGATCTACGTCATATTCTTCTTGATCGACAAGACTTTCATTATCGTCGTCCACGTAATTAAGGTTTCCCTTGACTACTATTGATGGAGGATGAGAATTCATGATGGTGAAAGGATAAAGAGGATGGATAAAATATTTTGGATGGGAACGGATTAAAGCTCAAATCAGGATTTTGGTCCAGCTCAGATCAGGATTGGACAAAAGCTCAAATTAGGATGATTGGATGGGATTGCTTTTGATTTTGATGGGATTCAATAGACGGATGATTGGATCAGGTAGATGATTTGATGAATTTGATTAAAGTACTAGATCAGTTTGATGGGATAGGATCAAATGATTAGATGATGTTGATTGGATAATTGTGATTAGATGAACTTGATCAGATTGGTGTGCTTGGATTGATTAGATGATCAGAGGAATGGATTGGTTTGATTTGATAGGAATAAATAAAAGGTACCACTAGATGGAGCTCAAAAAATTAAGCAATTTTTGTTTTTGAACGAAGTTGATCCGATGCACGGTTTGTAAATGGCAGCCCCGAGAAGTTAGGGGCGTGTCCACGCTGCAATGCGGGGCGTGGCCGCCTTGAGATGGTCAAATTTTTGATAGGAGGAAATGGAAGGTACCACTGGATAGAGCTTGGAAAACTAAGCAACTTTGGTTTTTGAACGAAGTTGATTCGATGTACGGTTTGTAAATGACAGCCCCAGGAAGTTAGGGGGCGTAGTCAACATTCTGCAGTAAAATTAGGGGCGTAGACAGCTTTCTGCAGTAAATCAGGGGCGCTACCGCATTTCTACAGTAAATCAGGGGCGTTTCCAGCCAAAATCAGGGCGTTTACAGCAAAATCAGGGGCATTTTTAGTAAAATCAGGGCGTTTACAGCAAAGTCAGGGGCGTAGACAGCTTTCTGCAGTAAATCAGGGGCGCTACCGCGTTTCTGCAGTAAATCAAGGGTGCCACCGCATTTCTGCGGTAAATCAAGGGCGCTACCGCATTTCTGCAGGGGCGCTACCGCATTTCTGCATAGGGCGCTGCCGCGTTTCTGCGGGGACAAAGCTTGGTTTTTGATGGCAAAGGCTATGGCAAGGACACAAAATGATGAAACAAGTCAAAAGTATCAAAAATTTGACAGATTTTTCACGAGATAACACCTCAAGCAAGCACAATCCTATGATTAATATTACGGGTATGGTAAGGCAAAGTCTTAATTTAGGATGTACAAGGCTTCTAGGGAGTCCTCGATATACTCTCGGTCCGTGAGGCACAACCGTGAACACCAGTCCGTCACAAGCGTGAGTCGGGAACCCCAGCGAGATACTGAAAGGCTCAGACCAACTCTTCACGTCTATTTAGGTATCACCCTAGCTTCGACGCTCCGCCAATTACGACGCAACTGGATTGGGGTACAACTTTCGTTCTCCCCCATTTATATACCCCGCCGGTACATGTGGTTGGAATCGTCCCTTGGGGTGATGAAATCCCCAAGCAGGTCCCACTAAAAAGAAGTCACCAACTGTTTCTGACTACTCCCCAGGCTCACACGAAGTGCAAGGGGAAAGTGAAAACAAATCAATGCCCCCTTGGGTAACACAAAAGTAAACAACCACAGTAAACAATGAGATTTAATCCTCCTAATTAGACTATGTTTGAGAGCAGCAAAGATAATTTTTTGAAAGTCTGATTATGTAGATGCCCCTGCAAACAAATGTTAGTTGTCCTCTTTCTTTTTCGCCTTTGGTCAAATTTTGCCACAATATGCTGCAAAAACGTTAGTGAAAAATAGCAATATCCTTGCCACCACAACATTAGAGAGTTATCACGTGAATATAGAAAAAAACTAGAGAAAAAATGAAGTCAAAACATCCATTTTACCCTCCAAATTGTGTTGTTAAGGGCGCTGCTGCAACTCTGTAAAGGGCGCTGCCGCAACTCTGTGAGGGCGCAACCGCAACTCTGTGGGGGCGCTACCGCAACTCTGTGGGGGCGCTACCGCAACTCTGTGAGGGCGCTACCGCACTTCTGTAAGGGCGCTACCACAACTCATTAAGGCCTTCTGCCCTCCCCAATGAGGCCTTCCCATAACTCGTGGGAAGCTATGGCAGCTCTGTGAGCTACTCTGAAGGAGGCTGTGGGAACATGATGTGGGGAGCCTGCAAATGTGGCTACCACTTTGTGAGGCACTATACTTAACTTCTGTGAAGCTACCGCACTACGTGAGAAGCTCTGCCTTAGCCTCTGAAGCTACGCTTACGTGGGAGTGCTACGCACTTACTGTAAAGAGCTACGCAACTCTATGGGAAGCTACGCGCCACGTGGCTACCGCGCACAATGAGGCACTACCCAGGTACTTACATTGGGGAAGCTACGCAATACGTAAAGAGCGCGCCCGCGCTTATGAAAACTTTTCCTACAAATCTTAACTCAAAAAGGAAACATTAAATGCAAGACCCATGTGGGTCCCACGGTGTGCAATGTATACCTTGGAATTCCTACTGCTCTAAATGTGCAAATCTAACTAAGAAACATGAATAACAAAATACCAAGGACACCTCAAGATTAGCCAAAAGAGTGGTTCAACGAAAAGGAATGCAAATAAAATGAAACACAAACACTTTTACCTCCCTTGTTGTTGATACCTCTTTGATTGGCCCTTGTTTGGATTGGTTGTGTGCTCCTTAGATGATAGTTTGAATGTCTAAAATGCAAGCTTCAATATGCAAGATGATGAGCAAAGATAGCTAAATGATTGAAAAGGCTTGAGGATTCAAATGGACAGCATGTAGTTATCAAAATGCAAAAGTGTTGGAAAGCAAATGGGCAGCATGTAGTTGCTCAAATGAAGAAGTGTTCTAAAAATTCCCTTGAGGAGGGGGGATTTATAGGAGAATTTGAATTCTCTAGAGAATTCAACGGTCAAGATTGCTCCAACAAGGCCAAGATGAAGGGCTATGGTGGGTTGAGAACCCACAAGCCCTCACATCTTGACATGTGGAGGGTGAAGTGGCCAAGGGGGGATGAGATGGAAATGAGTTGTCAAAAAGGTACATGAGGTGGAAAATGACATGCACCTTGGGGAGTGAGGAGATTCCACAAAAAGGGATTTCTTGTCCCCATGTGGGAGTAAAAGGGACTTTTGAGGAATTTTGGAATTCCTCAAAAATCTACATGGAAAATGGAAAGGTGGTTGGGGATATAAATGTGAATTAAAAATTCACATTCATAGGATGGTCTAGAGGGTAAAAGGTGGGCTCCAAAAAGGTGGGACTTGGTCACATGTGAAGATTGTGACAAGTCCAAGGTGGGTCACATGTGGAGATTCTGACAAGTCCAAGGTTCTAGAAGCCTTGGAAGGATGAAATGTGAATTAAAAATTCACATATAAAATAGGAGAATCTAGGAAGAATAAAAAGGAATTAAAAATTCCTTGGAGAATGATTAGGCTTAATTAATTAGTAATTAGAGGATAATTAGGGACTAATTAGGATTAAAAGCCAACTTGCAAAAGTTGGAGGATGTGACATCCTAATCAAGGATTAGGCATGTGCACATCCTTAATGAAGGGATTAGGAAATAGATTAGGATTAGATGAAAATGACATGTGAGGAATTAAATAAATGTAATATTTATTTAATTTAAGGAGGGTAAGGTATTTAATTATCAATTAAATACTTTAGGGATTAGGCAGAATTAAAGATATTAATTAAATAATAGTAATATTACTTAATTAACTCGGATAAGAGGATGTTTAGATGAAAAGTGATAAATTTGGATAAATTAAGTGTCCAAATTTGGATGTCTACAATAACAGTGAGAGATAATGTACATTGATCAAAATTTATTTTGTATGAGGTTGATGAAGGAAATGTTGCTACTATAATATTGACATCTCTAAAAGCATGAGTATGTAACTTTGTATGTGAACATTGTTTATTGTAATACAAAGCGACTTTGCTTGGTGTGGTGGGTTTTTCTCCGATAAGGGTTTTCCCACATAAATCTTGTAATATAAAGCGAGTAGCAGTATGTGGGCTAAAGCTGCTTGTTTAGGTTTGTGGGTGGACCAACTGGAGGTGAAAAGCTAGGAAATGGAATGAAGGGGATAAGTGGTAAGCTGAACGGAGATGGAAGGGAGGGAAAAGGGCTAATGGTGGAGGGAGTTGAGGCCGCCGGACCTGGAATAGCCGGAGTGCCTGGTAGGGTAAATATAGGAGGAGGAGAGGGTGGCATTGCTGGGGAGGTAACCTGCAAAAGATAATGGCTTTTCTGTATATCTCTTGCCCACACAAATGCGCTGCACTCAATCACTAACAAAACACTAACCAATACTAAATAAGCCCGGGGAGAAAACATTTTAACTGCAACTGAAAATAATTAGAGAGTCGTCAAAACCACACTATTTGCTTTTGGTCTGTCTTCTCCTGTGTGAGAGGATACGGGAGGTGACACTCATATATAATAGCCTATAAAGTTGAAACCTTAAATTCCTGCCCTCAATTTGCGCTCTTATTTGCACGACATGAATAGAAGGGCTATCGGCTCTCATGATTAATTTGTCCGTAGATATTATCGAGTTAAAAATGTTTATAGTCGAGCTCATGCGATGAAAATTTTATGATTTTACCTTAACCGGCTTCAAAAGCCATGGAATATGAAACAAAATTGAAGTTTAAGTAATGTGATTAAGAGATAAGAGGTCGTTGTCTTTCACTGTGTATGTGGATCAGTATGTAACTGGTGCAATTAAAGGTGGTCAGGTCAGCCTTTAACACCGAGTGGTAGTAATTATATCTATGTATAGCTTAGGTTCTGTCACGAAACTAAATGTCCAAAGTTTTAGGGAAACAACATAGAAGTTCCTTTCAGGAAGTAATGTGATTTCGACTTGGTCCTGCACCCAGAGTTGTAGGTGAAGTATTTAGATTTGATCATTGGACCACCATTTTAAAAAAACACGATTCAACCGATTAGTCTTCCCGTAGGCATAGTTGAGAAAGGCAGGTCCAATTTTTTTCTTATATTGTGAATAAAAAGTTCACATGTAAATAGAAACATAATCAAATGTTGGCCAAAATAGAACCATACTTAAACACATGAGAATATATCAATATTATATTGAAAAAACATAAATACATTCACGAAAAGTGAAATAAATATTGTTTTGTCTCAAATAAAATATCATAACTATTCGCTATAAGTGTACCATTTATAAAATAAAATGCTCAATTAATAAAATAAGATACTTATTTAATCGTGTATTGTTATCATAATGAAAAATTATTCTTATGTGTACAATTATTTGGGAGCAGTGTACAAGCATTTATTTGTCCTCTTACAAATGACTCAAGTATTTCATATTAATAGTTTGTCCTATCACAAATATAAAAGGTAAGCACAATAAATACCATTTATTTTCTCATTAAATGTGAAGGATTTTCAAAAAGTTTATTTTAAAGGTAAGTGCAAATGACTGGAGTATCATAAATGACTGGAGTATTTCATGTTAATAGTTTGTCCTATAACAAATATAAAAGGTGAACACAATAAATACCATTTATTTTCTCATTAAATGTGAAGGAATTTCAAAAAGTTTTAGTGTTCAAATCCATTTTGATTTGATATAAATTGTACATTAAATAATTATCTTTTGTTTTCAACTATTGATCCATTTGTGTTGAATCTAAAAGTTAGAGATAGCAAAAATTTATGGTTGCGCAAAAGTATTTGGTCTATTTAGGCTACATATGAGTTTTATTTTAAATAACAATATGATAAACTACAAGCAACAAATGGTTTTTTTTTGCTCAACTAATAGGGGTACCATGATTAAGTTTCGATCGAATCTTTCAATAGGAAAATTTTGGACACTTCTTAGTAGATGTGGTGATGTGGCATGTTGCATGATGAGTCACACTCCAAACCTTAGTTATAGATAAATAAGAGGCCGGTCCACATTTCAAAAAAGAAAATAAAGGTCCTATGATATTCCAAAGTAATAAACCTCATTAAAATTACCCAAGAAGAGGGCACTATGTATAAAAGAATAATAATATAAATTAAAAATTAAAAAGAAGATGTTTGGTGATTTTCCATTGAGAGAATAATAATGTTAATTATCGAGCTAAATAAATAAATAACTCATAAGCAGCAATTACACCAAAGGATGCATACTTTATTAAATGTGATTTAAAAAGAAGTGATTAATTATAAAGAGGATAGCGATTAGAACATAGAGACATGTCATTTGTAAAAAGGTTGTGATAAATAGCTATCTTTTGAGCCAATCATTGGTATTAAAGGAAGATATGTCTCAAAGAAAAAATCATTGATCATTTTTTGGAGATTCAAACAACATTAACACCATATATCAAGTGCTCCTAGGGAGCCTTGCATCACATTATACAAGTTGCTTAAAAAAATATTAGGCAATGGGAGGGATGTTGAAGCTATTTGTCTTGGTTGTAGATTGTTCCTAGTATTTTATGTATGAGCAACGGTATTGTAACTCAGTTGTTGCAAAACATTGTTCTAAGGTGGGTTGAGCATAACGATAGGATTTTTTTGAACTTGTGATTTTTGAGAGCGTGGAAAATGATAAGCTTAGGCTCGAGAGAGCACTCAAAGGTGGTGCAGGAGCACCTACACCTTATTAACAAGAAATTTTGATCCTTTGAAGATTTTTTGGTGATCAATGGGTTAGTAAGGGTTTTTTGTGTTAAATTTTTTTAAATAAGGTCCAAAGGACCATATGTTATGTAATGGGGGGTTCTTGAGTCAATTATGTCCTAGCAGTCAATTAGAGATTTCAAATAGATGTAAAGTTATTAAGAGGTTGTCAAAATGTAGTTTATGGAGATATTAAGAGTTTTAGAGTTTAAAAAGTAGTTGGGAATGTTTGAAAGGTAGATTTGAATTGAAAAGGTACTAAAATGCCTCTCCATGGAATTTTTAAGGTTGATTGATCACATTTTGGAAGCAATTTCATTAAGTTTCAAAGTTCAAATTTGTATTTTCTCTATTTTTCCTTAAGTTTCTTTGTGTTGTACAGACCTGTATAGGTGTGACATGGTCTAAAATATTCTATGGATATATTTATATATATCTATTCTCATTTAAAGTTGATGTGAAGTCTTAACTCCAATTTTGTAAGAGATATCTTCATTTCATTGTGATTGCCCTGTTTTGCTACGTTAAGGGTTTTGAGGTAAACAACATAATGTTTTAACCAATCCCCCTATTGATTAACCCTGTTGCTTAGTGGATTAGCTTGTAAGATGTTAGTTTAGCTGTTTCAATGCTTTTGGAACTAAGAGAGCAAATAAATTTGATGGTGGTGTGAAGCCCTAGGGCTGGGTAGTGTTATTTCACCATGAAAATGAAGGTGAAGAAGGGAAAAACCAAGCTGAAGGGACATGCCTTGTTGTGGTGGAATTTTGTGCAAGATGAGAGGGAGAAATAAGGAAAGAACAAGATAACTTCTTGGGAGAAAATGAAGAAAAAAATCAAAGGTATGTTCCTACCTAAAGATTATAATGTTTAATTGCTTAAAAGACTTCAAAATCTTATGCAAAAGGATATAGATGTGCAAACATATACTGAAGAGTTTTATAGGTTAAGTATAAGAAAAAAAATGAAGAAGATGAAGAATAGAAGGTGGCTAGGTATCTCAATGGTCAGAGGTATAATATTCAAGATGAGATCAGTGTGTTGGCACCTAAAATATTGGAAGAATGTTTTCAAATGGCTGTTAATATTGAAGAAAAACTCAAGAGGAGACAAGAGAAGGTAGCAAGAGGTAAGGCAACACTTCTAGGTGCAGAGGTACAACTTCAACATAGAAAAAGACCAAGGAAGACCTTGAAGATGTTGATAAGAACAAAGAACAAGCACCTGAAGCAAGTGGAGGATGGAGAGGTGGAAGAACAAACTTCAAAAAAAGGAGATATTTCAATGAGTTTTCAAGTAGGTGTTATAGATTCCATGAATTTGGACATCCATCATTCAAGTGTCCTCAAAACCAAGGTTCAATCAAGTGGTGATAGGAAGAGTGAAAGAAGAACACAACTGATACAAGAAGAAGAATGTGAAAGTTCAAGTACTCTTTCATACCCAGAGGTGGGAGAAGCACTTATGATAAAAAATTTGTTGCAAGCACCTAGGGAGGAAGACATGAGTCAAAGAAGGAGCCTATTCAGAACTTCATGCAAGTGTAGAGGTAAGGTATGCCAAGTGGTCATTGATTCAGGTTCTCAAGAAAATATGGTGTCTAGGGAGATGGTAGATAAGTTGAAACTAGAGAAAATTCCTCATGTAGCACAATACAAAGCCTCTTGGGTAAATGATAGCCAAATTCTAGTGGTGAATGAACAACCATATGTAGATTTTTAGATTGGGGAGTACAAGGATAGGGTTTTATGTGATGTTCTACCAATGGATTGTTGCCATTTTCTATTGGGGAGACCATGGAAATTTGACAAAAGGTCCATGTATGATGGTAGAGAAAAAACCTATACTATCAAGAAGGATGACAAGAGTTTTAAGCTACCTCCTTTGCACGGAAGTGGAGAAGATAAGGGTAAGTCTAAGGTTGTCATTTTTGGAAAAAGGGATCCTCTAAGGCTTGAGGATAGCAAGACTAGTGTATTTGCAGGTATGGAGCAGGTTAATGATGTTGGAACAATAGGAAAGGCACCAAGGAATGATACAAGGATAGTTAAGACTTTAAAGGTGGAAGATGGACCTATGGCTAAGTCTGAAACCGATCAAAGGAAGGGTGTTTCTATTTTGAAGAATGAGAGTAGCATGTTGATGCCAAAAATAGGTCAAGGAAAGGATAATGTGCAAATGTAGGTTGAGAGTATGGGTGATGACACCATCCTTCCAGGGACTATGAGTTGTCTGATAATAGTGCATGAGATTGGAGGGCAGTTTCACACTGTCAAGGAAAAGTTTTCAAAGATTGTTGTGCTTGACAAGAGCAGGCAAGTGATGGAAAAAGGTAAAGGTATGTGTGGTAATATCTTATGTGTAGGTCTAGGGATAGTAAGGGCACCATTTATAGGTATAAACAACATTCAGGAATATGGAGCAGATCAATTGGTAGAAGACAAGTTGAGGCAAAGAGAGGACATAGAAAAGTATGAGAAAAGGATAGCATGCACACCATCGTGGAGGAGAATGTCAATTGTGAAAGCCTATGGAGGGAATGGAGTTGAAAAAACATAGATAAGAACAATTTTCTACTATCATTCATGGGGCATGAATCTTTTTAAGCCCGGGTGTATGGTGCAGGAGCACCTACACCTTATTGATAAGACATTTTGATCGTTTGAAGATTTGGTCAATGATCAATGGGTTAGTAAGGGCACGTTTTATGTTTAATCTTGTTAAATTAGGTCCAAAGGACCATATGCTATGTAATGGGGGGTTCTTAAGACAATTATGTCCTAGGAGTCAATTAGAAATTTGAAATAGATGTAAAGTTGTTAAGATGTCAAAATGCAGTTTATTGAGATATTAAGAGTTTTAGTTTAACAAGGAGTTGGGAATGTTATTTTGAATTTAAAATATATTAAAAGGCCTCTCCATGGCATTTTCAAGGTTGATTGATCACATTTTGGAAGCAATTTCATTAAGTTTCAACATTCAAATATACCCTTTTCTCTATTTTTCCTGAAGTTTCTTTGTGTTGTATGGACCCGTACAGGTGTGACATGGTCTAAAATATTTTGTGGATGTAGTTATATATATATATCTATTCTCATTTAAAGTTTCAATTTGAAGTCTTAACTCAGAGTTTTGTAAGAGATATCTTCATTTCATTGTGACTACCCTGTTTTGCTAAGTGAAGGGTTTTCAAGGAAATAAAATAATGTTTTAACCAATCCACCTACTGTTTAACCCTATCAAGCTCAGTGGATTAACTTGTAAGATGTTATTTTATATGTTTCAATGCTTTGAGAACTAAGAGAGTGAATAAATTTGATGGTGGTGTGAAGCCCTACGGCTGGGTAGTGTTATTTCACCATGAAAATGAGGAACCATGATAGGGTTTTGACAATTTTATGAAATAACTGGTCTTGTGAAGGTTTGGTGAGTTTTTGTAGGTAATTTGGATTTTTTTGAGGAATTTTTTTATTGCGTAAGCCCCGGAGGTGTGATTTCATATAAACCCTATGCCTTTGCATGGTAAAGTGAGGGTTTTCTAGAATATTGTTAAATAAAGGCCTTAAATGGAAAAAATAATCTTGAAATCTATTGTTTTGTGATAGAATAAAATATTGTCCAAGGTGATTAGGTGAAGAACAAGTGAATAGGTGGAACTCTCTTTGTAAAAGAGGGCTAATTCACTAGCCTAGGGTAAAGGTGTGTTATTGGTTCTCAAATTTGGTCCAAAAGAATCAGTATTAGTTTTCACATATGTTGTATAACCCTGAAAAGGGTATCTGATTCACTAATTTGTTTGAGGTGTTTTGGGAAGTTGGGTTGAAAAATCCCTTAAACTGGGTTGCATATGCTACAAGAAAAGCATGATTAGAGGGTAAATTTTGGGAAAAATCATTTGATTTACTTTGAAATCTTGTTGATATCAACTTGATTTGCATATTAAATGGTTTGACACCCCTATGCTCCATCACAAGGGCTATCTAATGTGCATAACCTCAAAAGACTTATCCTTATTTTCATGATTCTTTAGTGAAGAGGATTCTAATGCCACTTTATCATCTTCATCTAAGGAATTACTATTGTCAATGTTCTCATTTTATTCCATCATTATATCTTCGCTAGTAGGATAGTTTTTAGTAGAACCACAAACAAAATGTTCTTGATATTGAAGGATTGGTTCTTCTAAGATAACTTCATCACACTCAAGGGAGCTATAAATGGTTGAATTGTCTTGTTCATCAACAATGTTGTCTTGTTCAAGGATGTTTTCTCTAGGGGAAGAGAGGAAATCAAGATTCCCATGACTTTCATCAATTAGATCTTTTAACATCAAAGTATCATCTTCACAACTAGGAGATACACTAGGAGAAGAACAAATGTGATTTCCATTATAATTTATGGTTTCTTTCATTTATTCCATAATAGGATAGGTAAGGGAAGGATAACAAAGAGGGTTCTCATAGATCTTAAAGTTTTGATCATCCAACACCAACATATCTTTACTTATACTTTCATCCTCTAGAACATTATCACCATTTAAGCTGAAGATGTTGGGAGATGAATGTAGACTAGTTAAAGTTTCAAGGGTTATGTGGTCATCATAATTACCTATGGTTGTTTCTTCATGATCATAAATTCCTTGTTCACTAAGAGAGGTAAGGGGAGAGAAACAACTAGGACTCTCAAAACTCTCATTGATTGGTTCTTCTAACACCAAAATGTCCCCTTCACAAATAGGAGAGATATTAGGAGAAAAACGAATATTATTGTTAGGATTGTGAAAGGTTGTATTCTCTTTCACTAAAACACTCTCATAGGGAGGAGATATGGACCTTTTCTTATCATGAAAGGTAAAGTACTAGCATTGTTTGACCAAAAATGAAAAACACTTTTAACCATCTCATGCATTGCTTTAATAATGTAAAAAATGTATATCCAAATATGGAAAACACATGTATCCAATGTATGCAAAACTTTAAGAATGCAAACAATGTATATCAATAAATGAAAAGCACCTTTATCAAACTTATGAAAATTTTTATGAATGTAAAAATTGTATATACAAAAGTGAAAAATAATTTTATCCATATTATGCAAAGTTTCAAAAATGTGAGCATTCTTAGATCTAATGATGCTTGTAATTGAAATGATCTAAAAAATGACTGCCCTAAATTGATGTTTTTGACCAAGATGTGTAAAATAGGTGTTCCAAAAACTTTCCATACTTATAGTATATGTTACCAAGAGTCTTAGGAAGCACAGAAAAGTAGATTTAAATCCTGAAAATCATAGCTTCAAACTCAATAGGGACTAAGATGCCATTAAGGGCATCTTGGTCCTATTGAAGGAATTTGAAGGTTCCAGAAACTTGAATAGAATGCAATGAACTCAGACAAGATTCTGAGGTAAGAAGCCAAAGAGGGACGAAGATGCCAATAAGGGTGTTTTTGTCCTAGGGTAGGTTTTTTATATGAAAAAAGAAAATTTTGAGTTGTTTATAGCCTTCCCAGGTTGCCTACCTGGGGACCTGATGTTGAAAAATAGAAATTTTTTCAATTGAAGGCTAGAAAAAGTAACTAGTGACATGTAATTGGATGCAAATTTGAATGTAATATTTTCAAATTTGAATGCAAAACAATGTTCCTAAATGCAATGAGGATGACTAATAATGCACTTTTCAATTTGTCAATGAGATGAGATGATGCAAGAAACTAGAAATGCAACCTATATGCACTTTCACTAATAAAAATGTGAGAAACCATAGATGTATTTTCACTAATGTAAATGGAAGAAACCCTAGATGTAATTTCGCTAATGCAAGATGTAAGAGACCCTAGATGTAATTTCACTAGTGCAAGATTCAATGCAAGAGTGAATGAAACCTATATCTAGGAATTTGTAATGAACTCCAAATCAAAAAATGAATGCTCAAGATGTCAAGTTCACTAAAATGAATAATAGGAAAATGGGTGCTTTATGTCCTAGGTCATCGAACATCACTATTATCCTCAATTCATTCAATAATGTCCTAGGAGTCCTAATTAAATTGACTATCAACCTCACAAGGTGAGTAAATTCTCAATAAGGAGAACCTAGGAGGGTGTTCTTTATGTTGAAAGAATGAAGAAGAATGACTATCTCTATAGTTTTGGGTTGTCATTGATGCCACCATGTTATATGGGTTTCGATTGCAAATCTAAGTCGGCGCTTCATTAGGTATTTTGGTTTGGTATTTGAACCGGTATACAAGCTACACCCTCTAGTATTTTAGTCTGTAATCCTCCACAGTAGATAGTTGCTTCACTTGGATTTGGGAAACAGTTTATGGATGTTGAAAAAATGCATTTTCAGAATATCTCATGCTTTGGTGCTTGTATGACATATCAACATTATTTTATTGATTACTTTTTGCAATAAAGTCTATTTCTAGTTGAATTCATGAATAAGTTATGATATGGTGAATCAATTTGTGTTATGCAGATATATGTGCCACCTATCTTAGGTCTATGCAGACAAGATAAAGTATGCTACATGCTTTGGTTTATTGGATGCAAATTCTTGAAGCCAACATTTAGTAATTTTGGTAAACAAGAAGAGGCATCTAATTAGGTTGACATAATTGATGCTTGCGGATGGATCAAGTAAATATGTTAATTTTTTTTTTAAGATTGAGAGATCGATGAGGTAATTGTGAATGCGAAGGAGAAGAAGTGCGAATATGATGAAGTGTGTCAAGGCATTTTACTGAGCATCATCGAAACTATATCAACACTTATTAGGTGCACTATTTTTAGTTCATTTTGCTGTGAAGAGAATTTTTGTTTTGTAATTTTTTTAGAGGCAGTGAGCCTCCTTGTAAGCAGTGAGCTTTTGTATTCAAAAAGTGAGTCCTATTCAGGGTAGTGACCCCTTGGTAATGGGCCTTATATATTTGGTTTTAGAACTATTTTATATTTTGAGTTAATCCTCACTGTGGCTTTTCCCTTATTGGGTTTTCCATGTAAAATCTAGTGTTTTTTATGTTAATTTTTCTTTGTGTTATCTATGTGCCATCAAACAATGGCCCTCTTCATTTTCATTGTCTTTTAGGTATTATTTCATGGTGTTGGAACTATGTTGCTTTGATTTTATGATGTATCTTGGCTTGAACATGCTTATTTTGGTGCTAAAATTCAAAGAACGACGTCTTGTGCAGGTGTTGTGAAGTGTTGTAAGAAATTTCTACATTCTTCTATATTCTATTTAATCCAATTCACCTAAAAACCACCTTTTCACTCATTAACAAGTCCTATTTTCAAGTGTTGTAAAGTCTTATAACCAGATTTCATGCTTTTCTAGAAATACTTTCACTATTTAAACCCTTCTCATGCTTTATTTTGTCTGTTTATGCCCTCATATGCTTATATTAAGTGTATTTTTGGGTCTTATATTGAAAAACAACATTAAACACAACATTATTTCTAACACTTGGTTTTAGGTCCTAGGTGGGACCCATTCGCCAAGGGTGGTGAATGAGTCCCCCGTGGCCCCAAATTCAAAATATTTCAAAATCTCTTTCAGGATTTTTTTCAAATTCACTTCATGTCAGCCTATGATGAGGTATGAATAGATAGTAAGGAACAATATTTGTATAATAAGTGATTTTCACCTCATTTTACATCTCCTACATAATCAATTCATTCAAGCATTCAATCTCCTAAGTCATTCAAGAAATCAAGGATTTTGCATCATCAATTCAAGCTCTTTCAAGCACTTTGGAGTGGCCATTGACATCACTTCAGATTTGCATGCTCAAGGACATTCATAAGTTTGTAACACTTGTATGTTATTCATTTATCATTTCCTTTACATTTCATTTATCTCTATTGGGTTTGATTACCAAAGTCGGGTTTGACCAAGGAAAACCCCTATTCACTAACTCCCCAACATTTTTCCCCTTTATGCATGTGTATTTGTAGCTTTGTTTAGCAAATTTAACAGGTTAAAGGTGTTGAAAAGTGGAAATCAAGTCAACTAGGCTCTTCAAGTCAACTCATCATCTTTTCAAGAATTTTGAGTGTTTTCTATCTTTTTTCTATAGAACTGACCCCAACAACCTAACATTCAGGTATTTCCATATATGTTCTAGCAGTGTTGTCTCTTTCTTTTCCAAAAATATTAGGGAGGAATGACTCACCACCCGTGGTGAATGAGTCCCAGCTAAAATCTAAAAATCTATATGTTGTCATATTCGAACTCCCGACTGTCAGAAATCAACTCCCGACACTTTTTCAACAGCAGGAGGATTGATTCGCCACCCTTGGCAAATGAGTCCCACTATGAAAAATTAGAAAATTTCATCAATATTCCAAACACTCTAGAAAGGTCACACAACATCCAGGTGCACTTAGATTTAACCCTGTACCTTTTGTTCTGCATATTTTTTTCTATTTCTTCATCTTTCATAGTTGTTTGCATATCACAAAGTGTTTTCAAACATAGCTTAAATTGCACTTTAGTACCCATTTTAGATCATCTTAATCAATCAATTGCATCTAGAAAACTGTATTTACATCATACCACATTGCTTACATCCTAATTTGAATGTGCATAAGTATTTAGGAGCCCAAATCTCTCTCTTTCTAGGTGGAAAACCCTAAGATGAGAGCAAGCATTTTAGGGTTCCCAAAATCTATGTCACATTTTGGCGAACCCAAATTTTGAACATTTTCAAACTTCTGATTAGATTCATATCTTACATCCTAGTTTTCATTTGCATTGACATTCAATTAGGACATTGATTTGTTATTACATTCTAGGATATTTCATTTTGCATTAGTGAAAAATTCATTTAGTTTTCATTCCTGCATTCAATTTCATTGAAAAAAATGAAACTTTGCATTCTATATCTATATTTTCATTCTAAAAAACATTTAAATCATTCTTAAAATAATGAAAAACATAAAAAAATTGCATCCTAGGACTCATTTGCCACCCAAGGCGAATCAGTCCCTCTACATATTTTAGACATTAATTTTGCATTATTTCTAGCATTTTCCCACATTTCTATTTCCTATATTCACATCTTTGTTATAGTTAGCGGATTTTGTGTTATTGGCATTTTACATTCTTAGATTAGCTTGCATTTCCATTCACCATTCCTTTTTGGTACTTGCATGAGTGTTTGGTGTCCCATTGATAATACCTTAGTGAGAAGAAGTTCTAGACTCATGGCATCCCACGATAGCACTTTCGTTGTGGATCTTGGGATCTCACAAGCTCCTACTCCTGGTATGGAAAATGATGCATTAGGCCCTGGAAATACCACTTCCATTCCTTCGCCTTTCCATCCTATGCATGTTGACAATCAAAACAAGTCTCTCCCATAAGAAAAGGTTATTAACATTCATATGGACTTTGCACATTTACAACAAGACTTGTCACTTGAAAAAATTTCCACCACTACTATACCTGCTATTGAGAACCTTCATCGTATAATTGAAAGTGATGATGTCTTTCAAGCACTAAAACAAATAGCCAAGATTTACAATAAACATGCCTCTTCCAATATTCCATCAACAAACATTCATGTCACCCAAGGAACATCTCAAGTTCCTCATGCTTCAACTATAGCTTCCATACCAACTTATACCAATCTGAAAGTCCACACAACTTTACATCAATCCAATTACGTAGCTACTTCATTCCTGATTTCCAGTAGCATTCCTACTTCCTTTGTGGCATCAGAACCTCCTTCCACCACTTTCGCACCCCTTACTATTCCTTCCACTTCCCTTAATATCACCTACACTCCATCCCCATTTTCCTTTCCATCTCAACACCACTATCCTAATCCCTTTATAACATGACTCCTTAACACTATTTCATCCATGCAACACCAAATTTCCACCATTAGTTAAGCTCAAACTAATCCAACCACATATCTTGTTCATAGAAACCCCTTATCTTTAGAAATTTTACGTACCCTGATGCCACAAGGAATAGAAATGCCAAGGTTTGAGAAATATGGAGGAAAAGGAGATTCAACCATGTCAATTCTTTTACTGCCTTGTGTTGTGATTTTGTCCTTGATGATAAAATTTTAGCAAAACTCTTTCCAAGGACCTTGAAGGATATTGCTTTAGAATGGTTTTCCAACTTGCTTAATCATTCCATCCATTCATTTAATGAATTGGCGGAAGCTTTCATTAATCACTTTCGAGTGCACATGACACCTAAAAAGACAATGGTTTACCTTATGCACTATAGATAAAAAAATGAGGAAAAAGTAACTAATTTCATCTCTTGTTAATAGTCCTTATATGCTCAAGTTGATGTCCAAATTCCAGATGCACATTTGTAGAAGATGTTCATTGAGAATTTGCATACTAACCTTCAAAATAAGCTTACGATGATGAATGATGAAATTCCCTTCATTCATGCATTTTTGTACAACCTTATGTGAGTATCAAAATTTGTTTTCAAGTCGTGAGTCAAAATCCACTTCTAACCAAATTGACAAAACTAAAAACAACAATCAACACCAAAACATCACACAAAATTCTGCAAACTTAAGCAAGGATTCTTACAATTTAGTTCACCTCCTTCACCCCAACCACAACCAACTTCACATGTTCAAAATTCCATGGCTGCCTCTAAAACATATGTGCCTTATCATTATGGTGATCCAAATAGACATTTCACCCCTTTACCTGACACTCTCCACCAGACAATGAACCAACTCATCCAAAAATGCATGCTTACCTTACCACCTGTTTGACCACTTGATCCTAATCAATCCCTACCTCCTACCTTCAAGCCTAATGCTTATTTCCATTTTCATCATGAAAATGGCCATGACACTAAACATTGTAAGCGTCTTAAACATCCAGTTCAAGACCTCATTGATTCGGGTGAATTGATCATTATGGGTGTTAATGATCAAGGCAATAAGTTTGTTGCACCTCCTAACCAAAATCTCCAAATCTTCACCAACCCTATGCCTGAGCACACTACCTCATTCATCAAGGCTAGTGAACCATCAAATCCTAACGTAATGACTGTTGATACACACAAAAAACAACCTGATACATCTCATCCTATTCCCCAAGCTAGTCCTATGGATAAACTTGTCACTATGATAGATGTTATCCCTTGCAAGGGCCAAACCACTCAATCTCTTGATATTAATTTTTCTACTAAAGATATACTACAAAGGCTTCCTGATCGTCCTCTCTACATAGCTGGTAGAATCTATGATAAACCCACTAATGGGATATTAATAGATCTCACTTGTGGTGAGAACATGATCATAGAATAATTTTTAGTATTACATGATCTATATCAAGATAACTATAATCCATCGACTGCATGGTCCTCTCTTGATATTAATTTTTCTGCTAAATACATACTACAAAAACTTCCTAATGGTCCTCTCTACATAGTTGGTAGAATATATGATAAACCCACTAATGGGATATTAATAGATCTCGCTTGTGGTGAGAACGTGATCATAGAATAATTTTTAGTATTATATGATCTATATCAAGATAACTATAATCCACCGACTACATGGATGAAAACACATCATGGTAAATTGCATGCCCTACGATTGGATCGATCATGCTACCTTTACACATAGGACATAATACTTTGGAGGTAACATTTTCCATTATTCCACAATCTAACCAATTTCCTTTGTGGCTAGGCCTTCCTAGGCTTCGCTTAATGAAAGTGGTCCCATCAGTCATTCACAAATGCTTAAATTTTCCACATGAAAATGAGGTAGTTACCATATACCATAGTGGCTTTAATCCTTTATCTTCCAAAGGTAAATTTTGATTAGAATCCTTTTGGCCTACACCCATAAAACCTATCACCCCTTGAAAAGACTTCGTTTGCATTGCTTATGAAAATTTTAAAGCTAAAAGGATTGTTGAATTATCTCTTCATAATACATCTCCATCCACTTCCATTCATCTTATCCTAGATGAAATATCTTACAAAACTTAAACACCATCAAGAAAGTGTTATAGAAAAAGATGAAAATACATGATAACACTAGTTTAACTGCTTTCTATTGCCTTGTGACCATATTTATTACAGAAAAAGAAAATACCATTGAAAGATGGATACCTTTGTGCATTAGGCTATCCCACTGGTAGTCTCTTTGCAAAATTTCTTGAATTTCTTTTCTGCTTCCCTTAAATGTCTTTCCTAATAGACTTAAATATCTTGTGAGGATCTACTCTAGATTAGTGTCTTTCCTTAAATGATTAAGCTATAACACTTTCATGAGGACTAGCAAGCTACATTTTTGCACATTTCTGAAAAGCCACATGGATCTACTAGCTGCAATTTATGTTATGCTAGGTGTCCATGAAATATGATGGGTTAGACAATTTTAGCAAGTTGGATTATGCTAGATAGTCATGAAACACAGAGCTCTACTATTAAGCAAGTTACATCATGCTCGGTGGAGATTTTAAAAGATGTATCCATGAATCTAAAAGTTGTGTTATGTTGAATCCATGAAGTAATTTAGAAAAGCCTCACCTAAGAGGGTGTATAAACGCACCTAAGAAGGCACATAAAATTTCCTAAGAAGGCATAAAGACTCACCTAAGAAGACACATAAATTACAAATTCACCTAAGAAGGTATGTAAACTTGCCTAAGAAGGTGCATAAACTCACCTATGAAGGCACATAAACTCACCTAAGAAAGAACATAAATGAAAAACTCACCTAATAAGGTGCATAAATGTCTAAGAAGATGAAAACAAGAGAAGGCCAAAATCTCTATGAGATTTGCTAACTAGCCTAGCAGGAATCTAATGACTGAAGGAACACAAAACCAGAAATATGAGGAGGAATGAACTATATTCCTATCAAGAATGCAAAGCTATATTCAACTTGAGAAGTGAGAATTACAAATGAAATGCATTGGTTATATAGGCCAAGGGGAGAGATGGATGCAACTAGATTATGGCAAGTGTTGGCATCCTATGAGGTGTGACAAATCATGTCATTAAAGGATCAACCACCTTATCCCTATGTAAAGTTAAGCTAGTGTGAAGAGGAATTTAGTGGAGAACTACTTAAGAATGAACTAGTTAGATAAAGTACCCCTTTCACACTAACACTCCCCCTTAACTGCAACATAGGGAGAAGTATACAATGCAAAGATGCAAATATGGGTCCTGACTATTAGGCCTGATCAGGTACACATGTACATAATAACCTTTGCCTCATAAGAGATGTTCCTTGCCCCTAAGAGAGACCGAAGATGTGAAGAAGACTGCATTGAGGTGCCATTGCGGTCATTTTGATTTTTTGGTGATGTCTTTTGGTTTAACCAATGCTCCAACCACTTTTCGGTCTTGAATGAACAAGGTATTCCATAATCAACTCAGAAAGTTTGTTCTCATATTCCTTGATGATATCTTAATCTTCAATAAGAACTAGGAGGAGCATATGAGACATGTTGATGAGGTGGTGTGCATTTTAGAGAGGGAATCATTATATGCAAAGGATTTAAGTGTGAGTTTAGTTTGACAAAGCTTCTTTATGTTGGCCACATTATTAGCTCCAAGGGTGGTAGTTTTGATCTTAAGAAGATCAAAGTGATTATTGATTGGCATCCACCCATGAATCTCTGACAACTTAAGGGGTTGTTTGGGTTATGTGGGTCTTACAAAAAAATTGTTAAGGGTTTTTCATAGATAGAAGCTCCACTTATAGATTTGACTAAGAAGGGGGCTTTCAGTTGGTCAAATGCAATGCAACGATGCTTTGATCAATTCAAGCAAATTATGTGTACTTGCCTAGTTTTAGCTATCTCTAACTTCTCCAAACCTTTTGAGTTGGAGAGTGATGTCTTAGAAGAGGAAATATGTGTTGTATTGATGTAGAATAAGCATCTGATTGCTTATGAGAGCAGAAAATTAAGAGGGGATGAAATGAGTTATTCCATTTATGATAAGGAGATGTTGGCCATTAAGCATGCCTTGGCCAAATTCAAACCTTACCTCGTGAAAAGGAAGTTTATTGTAAAAACTGACCACAACAATCTCAAATAATTCTTGAATCAAAAGGACCTTAATGATAGACAATAGAAATGGATGAGTAAGCATTAAGCATATGACTTTGACATTATGTATGTCAAAGGGGAGAAAAATATTGTTGTTGAAACCCTATCCAAGAGACCCCATTTGTGTTCTTTAGAAGAGATTACTATTGATTGGAGGGAGTTGAATTCAATAAAGTATGTTAAGGACATATGGGCTACAATTATTATTGAAGGTACCATATAGGATGAAAAATATATGGTAATCAATGAGCTTATCATTTACAAAGGTAGAATTTATTTGGTACCCACTTCATTTAAAATGATAGTTATGAGAGTTTTTCATGATACTCCTATGGTTGGTCACCCAAGTTTTTTCAAAACATAAGCAGATCTCGGTGAGGTATATATCGAAAGGACTTAAGAATGAAGTCCTTAAGTATATTCAGGAGTGCCCCACATGACAGCAAAATAAGCATGAACATACTTATCCTACTGGTCTATTGCAGCCCCTACTAATTCCTAGCCAAAAATGGGAAAGTATCTTAGTGGACATTATTAGAGGGTTACCCTAAGTGCAAGGAGAGGATTGCATCTTTGTTGTGGTGGAAAAGTTAATGGAATTTTTCCATTGCTTTGCTATTTCAACAATGCTTACAATAGCATAAGTGGCAAATTTATTTTTTAGGGAGATTTTCAAATTGCATGGGTTACCCAGGAACATAATCAATAATAGAAAGCAAATTAAATTTTAGCTTGTTTTGGCAATAACTCTTTAGATTGAGTAGAATAGAGCTCACTCCTAGTACCAACTATCACCCACAAGCAAATCCATAGATTGAAATTGTCAAGAAGTGAGTAGAAAGGTGGCAATTATGTTTTAGGGCAACAAAAGCCATGGGTGGGATGGATACACCTTGGTGAGTACTGTTCTAATTCCACCTACCACATGTTGATTAAGATGTCACCTTTCATGGTTCTATATGGTTAGAATCCCCCTAGCTTCATGGACTACTTGTTTGGAGACAGTAAAGTGCCAAATGCTAAGAATTTGTTATAGCAAAGTCAGGATATAAAATCCTTGAAGGAGAACTTGCGACAAACCCAAAATCAGCAAAAATAATATGTAGACCAACATTGCATTGAGCGAACATTTGAGGTTGATGACATGGTTTATTTGAGGTTGCAACCCTATGGGCAGTCAACTCTCAAGAAGAGTGGATCGAAAAAGTTGGAGCCACGGTATTATGGACCATTTAGGATCTCCAAAAGGATTGGAGAGGTGGGTTATGAGTTGGAGTTGCCGACAAGTAGCAAAATTCACAATGTTTTTCCCTCTTTTGAGTTGCCACCACTGGACAAGGAAGGGAAACTCATTATCATTCTTGAGGCTATCATTGATATCAAGGAGCATACTCTAAGGAGGACCATCAAACAGTACCTAATGAAGTGAAATAATTTTCCAATTGAGGATGCTACCTAGTAGAGTGAGAAAATTTTACAGCATCTAAAGTTGAAATTGCTTGGGGAGAAGCAATTATGGGGAGGGAGGACTATAATCTCCCCTCTCTAGGTTTAGCCAATTTAATATTATTTTAATTTAAATGCTAATGTTTTTAATTTAAATTATATATTAAACTTAGTGTTTATTAAAATTATATATAAAAGGAGATATAAAGTGACTTTAAAAGGTGAAGTTAAGGTTTTAATTGTTGAGGTCAAAATGGGAGACATGAGAATTAAAAATAAAAGTAAATGTGGAGAATTTCAAGATTTGGTGTGGGAGTTATGAAAAGAGAAAAAAGGTCATTTTGGGGCTCTTTTTTAGCATGCATGAAATTTTGGGGAAAGAACAAAGCTATACTGCTAGTGTTTCCAAAACTTCATGAAGATGCAAACCTTCATGGGGATTATCATGTTCGAAGTTGAAAAATACTTCCTAGGTGATTGTTGACAGTCACACTCTGGGCCTATGCTGGTATTTAATTGGGGTTATCAGAGATTAATGGGTGTTTATATTTTAGAGTTTTTGGGGTTCATTTTACAGTGGAATATTTCTTTTTTAAACAAGCAAGTCATACCTCTTCAGGAAGAAAGGTCATACAATTTTTAATGATAGAAGAAATAAATTAAATTGTTTATCAAGAAACCATATAGTTTTGAAGGGTGGCACAGCAGGTCAAAATCAATTTTACATCAATATTTTAATATTTACTATTTGTATTGAGTTGTTGTACCTTTGAGGAATTTGTACAAGAATTGAGTTGTCATACCATTGAGACCATGCCAAGTTGTACATCTCTATAATGTCCTCTTTTGGGATCACCTTATATTTTTCCCTGAAATCACAATTTCAAATGAAACCAATAGTAGATTGTAGTTAAAGATATAATTCCTACTTAAAATTGAGATGATGTAAGTCTAGTTATGGAAACCTGCAACCATGTTAGATGAATATGACAGACATAATCCATGAAATACATTTAGTTCTAAGTCTAAGAAAGACTATGTGGGTTCAACCATAATGAGGACATGGTGAGGTGCCCCAAGTATCCTCCCCTAGGCCCAACAATAGGACTTTATCTTCTATGGCCTCATGTGGTCCTTAACCAATGGTCCTCAACCATCATCATGAGGTCCTGTACCTAGTGATAGCTTTACACAGTTCTCCTCCATCATGCCAACTTCTCCTCTTATGATTGAAGACCTTTCTTTATAAATACTTCAACAATTGATTCAATCAGGGATAGTTGGGAGGCTGCAATAGGGTGCCCTACTCACAATTCTCCCTTTTTGCATAATAGGGTGTCCCACTCACAGTTCTCCCTTTTACAATTCTGCCTCATACCTTCATAACCAATTATTGCTAAACCAGAGTAATACCACTATTCATAACATCAGCAATATAGGCTACATTGGCACACATTATATATATATATATATATATATATATATATATATAAATATATTATAGCATAGACAACTATATTGGCGTACCATAGGGATGGATTATTTTATTGTTCTGATTTGAACCTGCTGCGATGATGTATGCTTCAACTGTTAACGATGCCCAGATCTGATCAGTATAGCATAGACAACTATATTGGCGTACCACAGGGATGGATTATTTTATTGTTCTAATTTGAACCTGCTATGATGATGTATGCTTTAACTGTTAATGATGCCCAGATCTGATCCTTTATGCCTGGGCTGTGAATGTACTGGAGGGTGTTTTTTTGCCTTAATGTCCAAGAGAATAATGCTTCTTCCTTATTTGATATGTTCTAATATTCAGAAGATATTGCTTAAAGAGAATCAAATAGATTAAATTAAATGAATAATTACTAATAAAGATTAACAATTGTTGAAAGCATCATTATTGCATAATTGAATTTTATATATATATATATATATATATATATTAAACTCACTTCCCTTATTATTGATTTATTATTTTTCTTCGTACATCTCTCATTGCACCATCTGCTCCATATTCCAAATGATAGCCCTTTCTTTCAATCTGCTGTTTGTACACGGATTTCTAATTGATCTTATTTTTCTGTTCATTTCCACTTCATTCTGGAATATGATTCGATTCGGTTCTTATTCCCTGTTTATGTGTGTTTTTAAATCTGATTATATTCCATTATGTTGCCTTTCTGAGTGCAGATCATTATTGATTTTCTGATTTCTATGATATACTTACAGAATATTTATTCTTATTTATTCCTCTTTATACCCCTTCTTGAGACAGTCACATCTCCTCATTAACACATTCCTTGCAAGAGTCACACTCCTTCATAAGGAAGCGCTGTCTTGACTCTTTATTTGTCTTAATTTTTTCTTTAAAACCTGATCAATCCCTTTTTGAGTTACTGTTTTATTTCTTATTGCATCCGTTAGAAGGTAAGGCATTCTCCCTCGGTTATTGATGATTTAAATTATACTGGGATCGCTGCAGTATGCATATTAATTATGCCCCCCTATTGATCGCTGCTCTGAAATGGAACATAATTGATGCTTTTGTGAATCGCTGCCTTTTAACATTTTATCTGCTGACTTGATTTCCATCAATACTCTTAGTTAAGGCTCATGTGATTTCATTTAGTCTGCTGTCTATTATATGTTATTTTAACATATTACTTTTATATTAGTTTCATATGTATATTTTTATTATAATATTATAATTATAATTATAATAATATCAAATTGTTTTCTTTTGTATTGTTAATATTTATATTGTTATATAATTATAATATTATCTTATGATAATTATAATTAAATAATATTAAATTTTCAATATTTATTGTTATAGTTTTAATATGTATTTTATTTATTTATTTTTATTTGTTTGCATTTCAATGTTTTATATTTGAGTGTTACAATTTCGAAGGCATGACAATCTCGAACTGTTCACACGGGTTGAGGGAAGCATTTAGTAATTGTGAGTATTGTCTCATTGTTTATCCCTTAGCTGAGCAACCAAACAAGTGTTTACTATCCTTATTAATTTCTTAGTGAGGTCGTACAAATTCTGCCAAGCCATTTTTCTTATTAAGAATGGCATGAAGTGTGTAGAGGGAAGCGCTTGTCTTTTGTGGAAGTTTTGCATTACACTTGAGGCATCTACCTTCATACTAGCTTTTGCAAGCAATGTATGATGGGACAAACTTTGGTGGAGTTTGCAAGGTGGTTGAGCCGCTCTGCGCTTCCTGGTATTAAAAATCTACATCAGCGCATTGACTGAAATTAATTACAGTCTTCACTCTGCTATTCCTTTATCAGCTGAAGGCAATATTCAGTAATAAAAATAGTAGCAGACTGTTAGTAGCAAACTGTTAGTAGTTTGAGAGGTAAAGTTTCATGAAGTGTGTCGAAATATAAATATGAAAATCTAGTCACCATAACCTGCTGATAAACTACAGCTGACCTGCAACAGCAATAATTGTAATTTGAGTCCTGTAAAATGTCCAAAGTCCGCCCTTGGTCGCTGGTGGTGAAGGTGGTAGGAGAGATGTTGATTCTCAACTATAAAGGTCAGGTTTTGTTCATTAAACTTTTGTAATCAAGTTTGTAAATGTGAAGTAATTTCTGCTTTGTGTTTGTTAGTAAGCAACTTTTCTTTTCAACTTGTTGTTCATTGTAAATGCCAAAATCTATATCAAACCATTGCAAAAAAAAACACACAGTAACATGCATAGCTGAAAACACAATTCTCAGAAAGGGTGAAAGTTGAAAAAATTATAGGGGTTGTTATTACAATATATAGGAGGGGATAAGCTGTTTTACCTAATGCTTGCAAGGTTACTCCTCCAAAGTGTTTTCCTAAAGTGCAAATATAGTTTTTTGGGACTATTTTAGAGATATGGAAGATGGACTAATCATAATCTTTCTTCCCCGATGCAATTAATGTTCTATACAACTACAGACACAAGTTTCATATTTTTTCACAACTAAATAACAAGTGAGGATCCAAGAACGAAAAGTAAAAATGTTTTAAATGGAATATATCGAGTTGATTACTTCTCCATTAGAGAACATCAATATAGAACACTAGAAAGCATAAATGCTTTAAGTGGAACATATTGAGTTTATTACTTCTCCATTAGAGCCCATCAATCAAGCAGAGATTGAAAAAGCTAAAGCTCATAGACATTACCTAATGTTAAATGACACAAAGAAGTAACAATGTTGTGTACCTATGTTACCGGGTTCTTTGCTTTGGGCTCTCATGCCCACACAGGGAGTGTCTTGCTCCAGGAGCGCCAACATACCCACAAGGAACTCAGGGCATCCAAGGTACTCCCTAAGCACTCCCAGACACTCCTAGGTGCTCCTGCGGGCGCTAGTGCCTAGGGGGGCCAAAAATGAAGTTAAAAACATAAAAACAAGTTGCAAAAAGTCCAACTTAAACAGATCAAGTTGTTGTAGATCATAATTCTCCCATGGGAGGAAGCTCATCATCACACTTCTTCATAATGCTCTCACTTCTTTGTGGTGGTTCTTGTGGTGGGAAATTAAGTTTTCAACTGTTCTTGATCTCTAGTTGGGGCTACTCTTCAGAACTTGAAAAAAATTCATGACCTAATCATACCTAGCTTGGCATTTACTTATTTTTACTTCTGCTAAGGTGACATAGCCCCAGTATAGAAAACCATAGGTAGGAATCTCATGGAATTTTTTGGATTATTATATTGCTTTAACAAGGATTTCAATTGCAACATTTTAGGTTCATATGGGCTCTTTGTCTATGTAGGCTATATCAACTTGTTTGATGAGTCTGGTATGTAATGGTGGCTTCCTAGCATGTAGTCTATGAGAAGGTTAAACCATTCCTAGGGATGTCCTTGTGAGTGTAGTATATCAGTTTTTGATGATAAATAGAATACACGAAACCCAAAAACTCCATGAAGACAAAGCTAACATTTGTCTATTCACAACGTCTTATAGAATGCTATGTTTTCAAGGTCAGTTTTAATAGAGGGTCCCTACCATTGATCAATGATGAACTATCATACTATCAAATGTATTTCCAATTCTGTATATTTTAAAATTTTAATCATTTTGTATCACTCTAATCCCTTGCTTTGTGACATTTGGTCTTTAAACTACAAGAGCTGCTATAATGGCAACAAAACTATGAAGAAATATGTTGTACAATGCATAAAGTTCGTGAAGAGTAGTGTAATAAGTTTAACATATGAAGATGGTCTAATCACTCTATGTAAAAATGGTTCTAACAACCATTGTATTTATAACATCAGCAGTAGCTCGTATCCATTCAATACTAATTTAATAGTTCTGTTAGGAAAATTGTCATAAAATTAACTTCAAGAACAAGAAAAACAAAATAAACAAAAATTTAAAACAAAGAAAGAAACATAAAATTCATTTCACAGTTCAAAATATATCCTATGTGAAGAAACAAATAGGAATCTAACACTAGGTATTACAATAATATAAATAGAACCACAGAACTAATGCCTTCATTCAACAGATAAACAACAAAATTGTTCTAGAATGAAATAGAACACAACATAAAAAGATCTGGCCACTTACGGATTCCATAAAAAACACTCACTGAAACCATGGCAAGTGACTTACCTCAAGACAAATTGTGCCATGCTGTTAATGATGCCGACGAGAGAAAAGGGGTAGAGATTGCAGGAAAAATTTACGAAACCCTACCGAAGCAGAACTTTCTAAAAATAACACAAACCAAAGCCATCTCCCTACAGCTGCTGCTTCAATCTATTCACAATAACCGAGGGTTTTAGAGCTACTAGATTTTTGAGGTCGAGACACTGAAACCATGGCAAGTGACTTGCCTCAAGATACTGCACAAATTGTGCCGCACTGTCAATGATGCCGACGAGAGAAAAGGGCTGAGTTTGCAGGAGAAAAATACGAAACCCTACCGAAGCAGATTGTTTTTAAAATGATACGAACCAAAGCCATCTCCCTACAGCTGCTGCTTCAATCTATTCACAATAAACGAGGGCTTTAGAGCTACTAGATTCTTGAGGCCGAGACACTGAAACCATGGCAAGTGACTTATCTCAAGATACTGCATAAATTGTGCCGTGCTGTGAATAAAATACGAACCCCTACCGAAGCGGAACTTTATAAAAATGACACGAACCAAAGCTTATCCCCCTACAGCTGCTGCTTCGATCTATTCAAAATAACTCGATTTTAGCGCTACTACATTCTTAAAAGTCGAGACAAAAATTTTGCAGCCTTTTAATGGAAAATACTGGTTGCGAGTTAAATATATTTTCAGGTGTGAGGCCACAAAGTTATTTTTCCCGGCGTGAGATGAAAACTGCTACAAATATAGGCTAGTTGGTGCTCATTTTTCCGCGGTTGAGTTGGGGGACAGAGAATGGTTGACTGTCCCTTTCTTCTCGAGGAGAATGGAGAGTTTAATCTGGAGATTCGGAGTTTTAGTTCTTTACAATTAATTTTTCTCTCTTTTATATATTTCGTAGTCTTTCACGTATATACAATATAATTTTATTTGTTATTATTTGTTATTATTTTTTTATTTTTTTTATTTTTAATTAATGCTGAAAAATATTTTTTAATAATAATAAAGGTGGAGTGTAATAATGTGAATTCCTTAATCAAAAATTATGTTTTTATCAAAATATTAATATATAATAATACATAATATTTTCAAAATAAGCAACATTTAAAATTTATGTTTCTTGTATACAGTGAATAAAATAGTTCTAAAGTAAAATAAAATAGTTTTAAATTATTATTTATTGAAAAATTTTAGATAGATATATTTAAAATATATGTATATTAGTGAGATTCAATATACTAATTTTTAAGAAGACTAAAAAGAAAAAAAATCTTTAAAATAATAAAGAAATATGATGGTTTGTCTATTTTAATAAAAAAATTGAGCGCAATGTCTTAAAAAATGCTCCATGTAAATGTTGGTCACCACGGAGGACAAGGGAGATCCCATTGCAACTCCATTTGCATGTTCATGGATAATTCCTTGGAAAGAGAAGAATGTGGATCTAAGACATAACTCCACTAAGTAGGCAATTTCACTATTGGTCTTACTTTTAATTATTTCAATAGAGTCTTGAGATTGGCACTTTGGTGAAGAGAGAAATTACATCAAATCTAATCAAAAGGTCATTGATGTGTAACTTTTTATCTTTGATGAACTCCATGAAGTGGTTCAAATTCTTAATAAAAAATTTGGATTAACTAGCTAGGGGCGCAAGAAGTTTGGCAAGGTATGAGGCTAGTTGGTAGGTTGGGGCGCCAATGGTGTCATCTATGGGCCTCGGGGGAATACCAACTTTGTGAATTTTGGGGGCACCGTAAATATGAGGAGTGATTTGTTTAGCGAGGGTAAGACACTTCTTGATTGATTCATTGAAAGAAGAGTAAGAAATATCCAATTTGACTATTTTTAGAATTTGAGTGATGAGGTTGTGGGGTAAGATTTTGCAGCTATAGTTGTTAGAGAGAATATCATGTATTTTGGCAACATAGTCGCATTTGTTTAAAATAACCACAACATTTCCCTTGCCAACCTTGATGATGTGGAGGTTCTAAATTCTAAAACTTTAAAATTCAAATTTTGACTAAGTAAATAATTTTAGAATTGTCCATTTAAATTATTTGGTAAATTTCTTAATCTATGTAATTGTTCAATTCTATAGCTATAATAATTCATAAACCTTTGAATTTTTTGCTTTTGAATATTTAAATATTATCAATTTATGAATATTTAAAAGTTAAATGAGAAATCCTAAAACTATTCAATATCCACTTAGTAATTGTTTGCTATGCTCTTAGTAAATTTTACTTGATAAATTTGATAAAATTTGTAACATGCACATTGTTCTACCCATTGTTTTTCCTATTTTTTACTCACAAGTGAACAGTCTATACCACTAATATTATGGCAATAAAATTTTTATTTTCCATTTGAATAACATGATGCGCGTTCGAAAGATAACCATTTCAACTTTCCCATTGCATAACAAAGAAACATTACAACATTTCAAGTAATGATTTCACAATACATAAATTCATGATGACATTTTCCATTTACAATTTCTCAATAAGAATAGAGATTCATGGTTACATTCATAGCTTCCATGATCTCAATAATATAGATATACAAACAAAATATAATGATCTAGATGTCCCCAATGTTGGTGCATACCTCTTAGATGTCTCCATCACTGGTGGATACATTCTAGGTGCTTCAAACTAGTGCTACATCCTTAAATCTTGGATGCCAACTGTATGAGAGAGAGCATCACTCAAGCGCTTTTCCACCAACCACGAAATTACTTTGGTCTCTCGTACATCTACCTAATTGGTAAGATGGCCCTACCCTTCGATGAAGAGATTGGTCTGGTAACCCCATAATCCTAGTCTTCCTAAGCATAGTGTTGTGTCCTACATATCTAGAGCTACCATTCATTGGCTACAATCTACATGTATGATTTCCTACCTAGTATGCAATCATGGATCACAGTGAACTGACAATGTAACTAGTGGCTACTTACACTACTTTGGCCAAAGAATTCAACACCCAATACTTCGAGTGTAAGTCATCTATCCACCCACCCTTTAGCTCAATTCGATATTGACTATAAACATAACACACATTCAATCTAAGGTGATGACATAACAAACTGCCCAACAAGGTTACTCCCTTTCCCATCGATTGTCCTAAACTAAGGAATAACCAAGTCTTAACAAACTAACTATCTAGGTTACACCCTTTCCCATGGATTATTCTAACCCCAAGCATAATCCAGTTATAATAAATTGATTAACTAGGTTACACCCTTTCCCATGGATTATTCTAACCCCAAGTATAACCATGCTAACCATACATGCACACATACTAAGTGACCAACTAGGTTACACCCTTTCCCATGGATTATATAACCCTGGGAATAACCAAGATAACCACCCATGTTCAAAAATGGAATTTTTATTAAAGTACTATAAGATAGCAATGTATTCCACATTTCACTTTCCATGCAACATCCATATAGTCTTTAAAAACTAAGTATAGTTCTAGTAGCATTATAACCAAGCAATTTCCAATATAGTATAAATATGTATTCCCAAATAAAAGGGTTTCACCAATTCAAGACTCAACCAAGAATCACATAAGATTATCCTAAACTAAGAAATAAACTAAGTTCATAAAAACAAGCTTAAATCATGCATTCAAAATAATCTTTCCACAAACTAGTTATGATATTTAAATAACATGTCAACATATAGAGATTAGAGAAATAGAAATCAACATGCCTAGAATTATAGCTCCAACTGACTTTACTGCTTCCCAAATTTGTTCTCAAACACACATATTACTCCTAATCTCAACCTATCTCTAAACTCTAACCTCTTCTTAAAGAACTCTCAACAAATGTAAATTCACAAACAACTCTTTTTCTCACCAAAACTCACAAAATTATACTTGCACAAAAAACTACAACAAAATGGTGAATAAAGAAATGAAAATGAATAATTATAACAAAGGGTAGAGAGGATACCTCTATATATAATAGAATCTAAGCATCTTAATGCTACAAATAAGATACCAAATTTGCCACCTTCCTATTCTAAATGCATCAACTAGGCTCAAAAAGGTGAGAGGTGGCTAATTAAAACACTAGCTCGCAAATGCATACACAGTTCAACTTCTCTGTTAAGAATGAGTCACTCATATCTTGATGAAAACAATGATTTAAACTCAAAAAATGTAACCTATAAGTTTCCTTATTGCAATATAAGTTCGTAGACACTCAAAATAATATTTAATTAAATAAATACTTGATTTAACCTATGCCCCTTATCCTAACAATTAATTAAATAAATATTTATTATTTATTTAATTAATTTCCCCATCATCATTACATTCCACTATCTTTAATTAAATAAATCAACATTTATTTAATTAAAGTTCCGCCTTTCCTCATGTTCTTCTAAAATTTCCTAACCTTTCTTAAGTTAATTAGTCAGGCTTGATTAATTAACTTTATCCCTTTCCTAATTAGTATTATCCTATTCTCCAACTTTTAACTCCACCCAAGTTAAAAACCCTTGGTTTATTAACTCAACCCTTCCTCATTAAATTAATTAATCCTTGATTAATTGATCTAACCCTCTTCCCTAATCATCATCACCATTATTTCCTAATTTTAAATTCCTACATCTCACCTACCCCCACTAGCCTCTTACACAAGCCACCCTATCTCTTACACAAATTTAATGCTTCTCTTCCTAATGTGTGCTTACACATGTGTGAGTACACCTCCCCATTTCACCCCTTTCCATGTTGTGACACTTGTCACAAGGCTAACCATTCTGTATTCCTTGATCCAAACCCTATCCTTCTTTCAATCTCAACCCTCCATTAACCAAAAAATCCTGGCCCTTGATTCCTCACCAAAATTCTATATAATGAGGGTTAAGTGTACCAACCTCCCTCATTGCAAAATGGGTTCAATTTTTTTATGATTATCTTTATGAGCTAACAATCATTTTATGTGACCATCTTATCATTTAACCACTTGTTTTGTAGCTTGAAATCAATTATCAAAGGAAAAGTCATCAAACTATTGGCATTTTTCTCACAGATTCATTTGTCCAAGGCTTTCTTTTTTCCACTAATCTAGGCACATTTCATTTCTTAAGGTTAATGAACTTTTGTTTGATGTGTATTTGAGTGAGTGGTGTGTATGCTCTCCTCTCACACCTAGTGTGATCTTGAGGATAAAAAACATCACTTACTTTTTTTCTTTTCTTTATATCCCAAGGAACTCAACGTCCCCTTTCACTTCATGAGATCTTGGGGATCAAAAACACCTGGATCATTCCTTTCAAGGGAGCTTCCTAGGGATCTCATCACCCTAGGGGACGAACTCAACTCCCATGTTCTAGATGAGTATAAAGAGTGGGATGTGAATCGAAAGAAACCTATCTTGGAAGTGGAATATTGTCAATCTAGGCTAAGACTCCAAGAACTTTATACCTTGGAGAAGTGAAGGTGGAGAGTGGGTTACCCTCTCCTCTCGACTATTGGTGTTATTCCCTTTCATCTACGAATTTGAGCCTCACACACCCTTGAGGTATTTAGAGGACTCCCTAGCATCCTTGTTCACCCCCAAATTAACACCTTTCAATTGTAGCTTAATGTGGTGCAAGGGATGTGGATCGTACCCTGAAGCTACTCACAACATACTCCCTTCCGTTGAGATAGAAATATTTGGGTGAACTAAGACAGTTCCCAAGGAGAGAGAGAGAAGGTGTGCTTGTGACATCCATTGGTGACCTTATGTCACTGGATCTCTACCTATCTACCTTCATGAGAAAGGGTGCTCCACCCAAGTATCAAGGCGTATTAACACAAGCTTGCTTGGATGTTGGGCCTTCACTAAGTTATAACCCCACTTAAATAATATAGGCTTGTGCAAGTGGTTAGTGTGTCTTCTTGTGAAATACTAGTAAAAATGAATCATCCAAGGGGCTTAGGATTGAACATACACTACAAAAATCCATCAAACTTTGCCACATTGTTTGTTTGTGTTATTTTAATTCTATCTCCTAGTCAAACAAGAATTTTTTTTACCTCATCCCAAACAATTCTTCCTATCCTAACCATCCTTCCACATCCTAAACATACCATCTTTTCCACCCTAATCATCCCTTTTATCTTAATTATCTTATCCTAATCATCCCATCCTAATCCTCTATTATCATTTTAATCATCCATCTTATCCTAATCATACCCAATCATTTAATCCACATTACCCCAACTATCCTAATCATCTCATCCATCTTGACTAAAATACTAATAATTGTGTTAGACATAAACAAGAAAAAACTAAGAAGTCTGCAACAATCTGTGATGCACCACAATCCATTAATCTTCATCAAGTACCTGTGATCACTGAAGATTTGTTCAAGGTCCATACTCCATGATAAGGCATTAGATAATTGTGAAACTTCAATGATCCCTACTTCTCACTTTGTTCGAGCGATAAAAAAGTTAACTTTAGACAGGTGCTCAATATATATTGTTTTAGCATAAGTATCGACGTTGCTAATGATATCTTTCATGGCATATTTAAGAGTAAAAATATGTTCCAATTGTATATGTTCCTTCTCCATCACCCTTTCTTCATCATTGATTTCGTCAAGGGCCATTGGTAAATATTGAGCGATTTCATCCTTCCATACATCTTGTTTCTTCAACTCCCCTTCATCATTGAAGAAATTTGGTAAAGCCATACTCAAAGATTGGCTGAAATCACTAAGTTCTTGCATCAATATGGTGTGGAAATTGTCATGCATCTTCATCAATTGTTTGTACGTCTAAAACACTTGCTCACCAATATTCTCTTTGGCTTCTATTTGTTCTTTTATTTCTTTCGTTCTGTTGTGTAATTTATTATGTTCTTGGTAGGCTGCAAATGTCTTGCTACAAATCACCCAAACCTTATTAGTTTTCTTGAGTGCCTTTTCAAATCTCTTTTTTATCAATTTTGAAGCCAACTGAAACTTAGTAGTCTTCAATTATTTTCCTAATTCCTCATATTTTTGTTGAATCATTCCCTTCTTTTGCTTCCAACACATGGTCTTAGACATGGCTTCAAGTACCTTTCTTTCACAATCTAGCGATGGAGAATAAAGGCCAAAGGAGGAAGGTGGTAGAGCTCCTAATTTTTTTTAATTTTTGAGCTTGTTCTATGCCCTATAATGGTTTGTTGCATTTGTGCCCAAGTGTAGGGTTTAGGGCTTGAGTTCTATAAATTTTATCTCAAATTTATTAAGTCTTAAACCTTGGGTGTTTTAATCCTCTGTTGATCTATTTCACTTGGTCACTAGTTACTTAAGTTGCAATTTAAGCCATTAGAGACATACCTTTACTAACCCTTTTGCCTAGGTTTGTCAATCGCCCAATGCTATATCGTTGTTTTAAATTTTTCCTATGTTGGGCGAAATTATTTTATATCAAAGGGGTTTTATGTTTAAGTATTTTCCTTGAAGGTCATAATCTCGTCGACCTAGTTAGCTCCCCATCTTATGACTAACTTTATTTTCATGTGCAAAAATCCTACCCACTAGATCTAGAGATCAAATCCTAGTTGTTGCTCGCATACCTCACAAGACTAAAATAATGGTTTTCAAGATATTGTGAGGTCTATGATTGCTCAACATGTGTACTCACTAAGGTGGGGCCCCATCTATATTTAAAACACTAGATGCTTAATGATTCTGAGATCGACGGTTGATATGCAATCTAGAGATCAAGTCTCAACTATTCATCACTCACCTCACAAGATTAAAATAATGTTTACTGGAGACTTGCAAGGTCTACGATGGAATGACACATGGATTGTTTCATCCACTTGGAGGAAGGAGTGGAGCCCATGGGAAGGAATGATGTGGCCTCTAGCCAACATGTTTTCATTAGCTAATGAATTAGTGAGTGATAGTGATAGATTTTCAAACCAGTTTGACTCAATCTGGGTCATTCGGTATACCACTTCATCAGGAGATCTACAACCAGCATTCAAAACCAAAAATGTGAAGGTAATAGCCATTTTGCTTTGTGCAAGTAAGCATTAATGGCCTAAGGTCTGCAAGAGTAATCAAAACTGATCTTGCTACATGTAGATGATTAATCTCCTATAATCATTAAGGATGATACATGAATTTTTATGCACCTGGGCAATTAACAGCTACAACATGAACACCAGTGGTTAATCATATGCTTGCTCATGTTGGTTTTCATTAAGCATTGATGATTATAATGCTCAATTTGCCTAATAAATGAGGGTTGATCGCCTTTGTTTTCACCATTGCAATCAAGAGCTAAAATTCTAAGTCCAGAAGAAGAGTGGTTTGCATTTATGAAGTCTTGTCTCGAGTGAAAATGAGCAAGTTAGTTGTTTCTACTTCCCCAGTGTGGAGGTCTCCAAGGATCAACTTGTAGGAATCACACTATAAAGTTCTAGAGCGAGAACAAAGCACACCCAAAGTTGTTTCAACTTTGAAGCAAGAGGGTAAGAAAGAGGCATGTGGTAAGAAGTCTATGCAGGTTGTTGCAAGGAGAAATTACCAGTTAAGGAACCAAGTTGTGATTGGAGAAAAAGTAGAGGCTAGGGAGAAGGAGCCTACAAAATTGGTAGGGGAAACGAGGAGAAAGATCAGGTATGGTCAAGCTTCTCTGGGATGACACAATTCTCCTATCAAAATTTCAAATAGCCCCTTAGATAGTGAAACTAAGATGGATTTAGGTTATTGCCAGTACCTCATAGCCTTAACTGAATTAGTAGACTCGAAGGAGGAGGTGGTAGCGGTTGATTCAATTTCAGTGAAGACCCCAAGTGGGCATGTTAATTCTATTGCTGACAAGGACACTGAGGAAGAGGAAGTGGTGGCTCCCCCAACCTCTACGAGGACACAAAGTGGACATGTGTATTTTGGCTCTGGTTTTGGTTGTGTGGAATTTCTTCTGGTGTTTGGGTTCTGGTTTTGTTGTGTGGTGATAATGGTGCTCTGGTGGAATTTTTGTGTCTATTGTGCTAACTCGGGTGGTTTTTGAGGATATCATGAACTTTTTGGCTTGACATGAGTGTAAAAGGTAAAAGCTCCATAACAACTAACGATGATTTTGGTGGCATCAAATGGTTCTTGTTGGGCAAGTGGTATAAATTTTGTTTCCCCTATTTGGTAAATGATTATAAGCAACCATTTGGGGAATATCTAAAATGTAGTTGAATTTTTTTTTGAAATGAATGTGTGTGAAATGTAACTGTAATGAGCTCAATGCTTGTTGCTCCCTTGATCTATAAAAAGGATTTCAATGCTAAATACAGGGGTTCAATTTTTGAGTCTGACTAGATAGTCTAGGTAGAAGCTAAGCTTAGGAAGGAGCATATCATAGAAAATATCAATGAATAGAACAATAAATTGTCTTGGTTAGGGGTCATGTATGTAAGAATCTTAAATTATTTCTTTAGAAGCTACAAATATAGAAGAAAATCTTAGTTTTGAAATAAGTACTCTCTTATGTACCTTTTTGCAAATTATAAATGAAAATATCAATGGTCTTCTCACTTATTTTTAGTTTTTCAATTGAATGTGTGGCTTTGTTTTTGCTTTAACTCAAAGAGTTGATTAAATGCTTGAAGAGGGTCACAAATTTGTAAGAAATTGCATAGGATTTGGTAAGAAGTTACGTTTTAGACATTGTGAGCTTTCATATTGCAAAGCATTATGGTAATAGTCTATAATTTATGAATTAAATGGTTGATATATTACTGGTTGTTGTGTATTTGACTCCATTATCCCAATTGATGAAGCATTGGTCTATTTGTTAGATAATCTTGCAAGTAAATGAGCTAGTGACATGCTTGGCTATGGATTTAAAATGAGAAAAAAATTCATTAAAAAATCATTTCAATTATGAAGTATGAGTTTGAAGTATTCCATGATTCCTAGCAAATAGATAATAATTTACTCAAAGGTCTGCCAAATCTTCAGTGAATTACGTCTATTTTCAATTAATAAGAATTGATCTTTGTTTAAATGTGTTCTCAATTAAACAAACATCACTTGAACGCATTAAGGAACACCCTCCTAGGTCTCACAGAGCCTAAAGAGTAGGAGTGAAGGCCTCAAAATCCTTTACTCTTTTGTTGGCCACTAGCTTTGAAGATTCTTGAGCATAAGGGTTGGCTACCCTTTAGAGAACTTCAAGGTTCTGTTAGAAAAAAACACCAACAAAATTGGCGACTTTGTTGGAGACACAAGTTTGGTAAATATTTGTTCTCCAAAGTTCCTTATCAAAGATCACTATAATATATGGTGATTTTTATCTATAGAGTTGGTTTATTTGAAGTTTCTACTAACCATTGCTCGAGTCTTTACAAATGTACCACCAAAATTTATGTTAAAGTTTCCCACCATTTTGTGTATCAAAAGGATTATGCTCAAAGTTCATTTAAAATCTCTTCACATTTGTCAAAGCTTGTCTGAGTTTCCAAGGATCTTGTGAAATTATATAAATGATAACATAATTGCTATGAATTTGTCCCAAGCAATTTAGGTGGTGACTCTAAAATTCTGCACCAATGTGTGTCGGTATTTGAAGATATCAAAGGAGTAAAGAAGAATAGGAATAAATTGAAAAGGTTGAAAAAGGTGAAGAAGATTCAAGCACAAATGTGAGGAACTCATGGCCACATGAAGAAGCATCTAGAGCGGAAACTGGAAGGAGAATTTCCCAAGGACATTCATGGAAAGTGGGTAAAAGCAAAGGACATAGAAACAAGTAAGTATACTCCCCATCCAACTCCTAAAAATGAGATTCATTCTAGTTCCAGTTTTGAATGTAAAAGAAACTTATTAGATTTTAGTGATAGTACTTCTCCTGAGAGAGGAGAAGTTACAATGAAGTTTGTTGTGAATGAGCGACCCTCAAATCAATGCTTAAGAGCCATGGAGAGGAGGGAGAGAGATATAATACAATGAGATAATATAAATGATAGACATGCTAGAGCTGAAGGATATCTGACCCTAGCCTCTAACACATATACTCCCCTTCCTCCATATTTTTTAACTCTATTTGATGAATATGCATGTAACAATGTTCATGGCCATGCTGAAGTTGTAGTAGCATCTAATGTTGATACCACTTTACTAGAGGAGGAAGAAGTTTTTAATGATATGCAACAGCTTAGAGAAATAGCCTTAAGATGTGATGAAAATAGAAAGAAGAGGGATGAAGAGAAAGGAAAAAAGGATAAGGGAAGCCATGATTAAGAGAGACATGTTGCAAAGAAAAGTTAAGCAAATGGACGAGTTGGAATGATTAGTAGCTCAATCCACCCAAACAATTGGCCCTACTATCATAGAGATTGTAACAAGGGAACCTGTAATTGCCTCAACCAATAATGCTTGTGTAAATTCATGAACCAATGCTGCTGTAAAGGCTTCCATTTAAATTAATCCTCCCCCTAATAATACAAATGTTGCTTCCCAAAATGTTAATAAGGGAAAGCAAGCCATGGGGGGAGTAAAGATAAACAAGGGAGCTCCTTCTAAGAAGGGCACATCACAAAATGATTCTATCTCATTGGCCAATAAGCTAATAAAATGAAAAGTTGGATTAGAGAGTGTAAGAAATGGAACTACTAGCTATGAACACTGAGATGAAGAGGAAACTAGGTTTCTTAGAATCCACTATAAAGGATTATGTCCCTAAAACTTAGATCCATCAAGTGAGCATATCATCTTCAAGTCCTCATTTAAATGAAAAACCATCATCTAGCACAAATCCCTCAAATTCATCCTCATAGCCATAAAATAAGGTTAGAGCAACCCAACATAATGACTAGTATGATTCCCAACCGAGAAGGTCCGAAAACAATAATGATAGGAGAAGGAATCATGACAACCAAAATGATTAGGAGGGACCCTTTGAAAGAATACTATTACACACTGATAAGTATAGGCAGTTAATTTTTGAGAACATCTCGGGGTACCCAAATCCTGTTCTGGATAATGCAAGGAAATATGTACCCAAGTTTATTGGTAATAATGCTCTCAATGGGTGAGGACCATTTGAAAGATTTTCAAATTTTTGTAGAATATTTCAAGCTATGGGATGATGATGTTGCTATGAAATATTTTATGCAATCCTTAACTAAAGACGTCAAGGATTGGTATAGGAGCTTGCCTAATGTAAGCATTGATTCTAAGGATGCTTTCTATAGAATCTTTAGAAAACAGTATGGAGACCAAACTGATCCTAGGTTTAGGTTAAATGATTTTAACAATATCACAAAGGGACATAATGAAATGGTAACCGAGTTCAATGCGAGGTTTGAAAAAGCTATGTATAAGGTCCTTGGCTATTTGAGGCCCAATGAAAATTCATGTCTAGTGGTATGAAAATGCATGTCTAGTGGTATACTACAATGCATATGATTCAAAAATGTGTTACGTACTCAGAGATAAGAATCCATAGAACCTAACAGAAGCCTACAAAATGGCGGTCAATATAGAAAACAATAGGAGAGCATCAAGTAAAGTGGGAAGAAGGGATGACCCTAAACCATTGAAGAATCCATGAGCTCAAAATGAAAAGGAGTTGGTAAAGTTGCAACCCCCGATGAGAAGTTGGATCAGGTTCTTAGTCTGTTGCAGAAGGCGACAAAGAATGATAAGCCACAGTTCCTGATGAGGACGCAGCCCGAGACTTAGAAAATAATGCACAAACAAGAGAATAATTTTATTATTTAGAAATGGAGCTTCTTACATGTAGAGGATCTCAAATCCGCAAGTTCTCCAACACATGCAAGTTACAGAAAGCTACAAAATCACCCTTTCGCAATATGCGAGCTTGTCCCCAAAAAGTTACCCAAATATTAGAAACCCGCCCATAAATAGAGCTCCTATTTAGTTTGGAGCCAAAACAACATTCAAATTTGAGTTTAGGCAGTTTGGCGCTGAAAAATTACAACTTGAAGTTCAAATTTCAAAAGAACATTTGCAATTGTATCTTCTAGAAAGTGCGCCAACTTCCCGGGGCCATAACTTTTGATCCGGGATTCCGATTCACGAACCGTTTGAACCGTTGGAAAGGTCTCAAAGTCAATAACACACTTGAAATTGATACCCCAATTTTGGAAAGTTTTAGTGCCGTTCCAGGAACTCTAAATGCCTCAAATCTAACTTGGAAGATTTTTAGGTGCAAATCTAGAAAACTAAAACTGCAATATCTTTCAACCCAGAAATAGAAAATAAAAATCAGAATTGATGATAATTCTATTATGATGAAAAGGGTATCCAAAAATGTAAAAAAATAGAAAAACCGAGAAACTTGAAATTTAACTATTTTTGGGTGATGCAAGATTGCCCTTACACCACTAGATGCTCCTGCATCAGACACCCAGGGTAATTTGAGAAGTGACCCATCACGTCTCAGATGGTTGAGAAAAACCTGACCAGTCAACTGCTGACTTAGATAGCCATGATGAATCTTCCACAAGCCTTCCTCTCCATTTCACCAAATATTCTTCATACTACCTATTTTTGGTACTCCTTCCCACACGACTATCCAAGATTGCTTCAATCTCCTCCCTTTCTAAAGTAGGTGTTGTAATGCCATATTGCCCTATTGCTGGTGCTTCCTCCGTTCCATTTTCATGATACTCTATCAAATTTGAAATGTTGAACACAGGGGAAATGTTGATTCCATTAGGTAACTCTACCTCATATGCATTCCCGAAATCATGCTTCTTCAAAATCTTACAGGGACCAAATTTCTTCATCTTCAATTTTTTATAGGTTCCCACGAGAAACCTTTCTTTCCTCAAGTGGACCATTACTTGATCACCAGTCTGAAACTCCTTATTCCTCCTTTTTCTGATCTGTCTTAGCCTTATATTGCATATTCATCTTATTAATGTGTTCTCGTACCTTCTCATGTATATTCTTGATGTGCTCTGCAAAATCTTTGACTTTAGCACTTATTTTCTTCTCTTGGTCCATCTTTCTCAATTCTCGAGCTATTCTAGGGCTACCTCCATACACAATCTGAATGGTGATCTACCAGTGCTTCTATTGACATAATTGTTGTAAGAAAATTCTACCTGGGGTAAGATCAAGTCCCATCCCTTGGGTTTATCTCCTACCAAACATCTCATTAGGTTACCTAGACTCTTATTAACAACCTCTATCTGCCCATCTATTTGTGGATGGCGTGCAGAACTGAACTTCAACTCTATCTTCAGCTTCTTCCACAAGGTCCTCCAAAAGTACCCCACAAATTTGGTGTCACAATCTAAAACAATACTCTTTGGTGTACTCATGTAGCCTCACCATCTCTTTGAAAAACAAGTCAGCAATGTGGACTGTATCATGGGTCTGTTGACATGGAATGAAATGTGCCATCTTCGAAAACCTATCAGCCACCATAAAGACTAAATCATTCCCTTGTTTTGTCCTTAGCAAACAAGAACAAAGTCCATATTTATATCCTTCC
>VDFB02372459.1:45284-102681 GCA_007258455.2 Sequoia sempervirens
TTCGCAATATGTGAGCTTGTCCCCAAAAAGTTACCCAAAAATTAGAAACTGGCCTATAAATAGAGCTCCTCTTTAGTTTGGAGCCAAAACAACATTCAAATTTGAGTTTAAGCGGTTTGGCGCCGAAAAATTATAACTTGAAGTTCAAATTTCAAAAGAACATTTGCAATTGTATCTTCTAGAAAGTGCGCCAACTTCTTGGGGCCATAACTTTTGATCCGGGACTCCGATTCGTGAACTGTTTGAACCGTTGGAAAGGTCTTGGAGTCAATAACACGCTCAAAATTGTTATGCTAATTTTAGCAAGTTTTGGGGCTGTTACGGAAACTCTAAATGCCTCAAATCTAACTCAGAAGATTTTCAAGTGCAAATATGGGAAACTAAAACTGCAATATCTTTCAACCCAGGAATAGAAAATAAAAACCATAAATTGGAAATTTCATTATGACGAAAAGGGTATCCAAAAATGTAAAAATATCTAAAAACTGAGAAACTTGAAATTTAACTATTTTTGGGTGATGCAAGATTGCCCTTACACCACTGGATGCTCCTACATCAATTCCAAAGAAATGAAAGGCCACAAAGATTGCAGGACTACCCTTACCATACTAACTGGCACAATGGGAAGCCAATTAACAATAATTAAAAAAAAAATCTCAAAGCACACCTGATCCTTTGTAAAAGCATTCCACAAATGTCATTGAAGATTTTCCATGGTGTGGAGTATGTCAAATGCCTCACTTTTCACAACAGTCTGATTTTGCAAGATCGGTAGAAGAGTCACCAGATGATCAAGGAGGTTATGATTCTCCTCATGATCATGATGAAATTGTGAATGTGCTTATGAACAAATCAAATTTTTCCTATGATGATTGTTCCTTTGATGATGAGCCTAATAGAAGTGATGTGGATGTTTAGAGGTAGGAGGAAAGTTCTTACCATCAACAAGTATTTTTAGACGAAGAAAGAGAGAATGACTGCACTATTTACACTCTTGAGTCAAACAATGTTTCTTTGAGAATACCTTCAAATGAAGAAATTGAAAATTTCACAATTGCATTGGCTGCTCAAGCAAAAAGCAATCTTCATTTGAGAAATAGGATTGTAAATGGTAATCAGGGCAACCCTAGAATCATGTTTATCAAGGAAAACAATGCAAAAAATAAAGGGGCTAAGACAAAAAAAAAAAAAGAGACAAAACCTAAAGAAGGTAAGGAGATGAGAATTTGGGCTAAAAAGGGCAGTAAGGCTAAGACTGATGGTCAAGCTATTTCTCAGGCTGTGAAGGACAAGGATTTGAAGTCAAGTGCTAAAAAGGTTAAAAGACAAGATGACAAGGTAATTCCTATGGAACTAATACTCTTTGAGTTGCCAAATTATTCTCTTGTAGATATATTCCAGGTATTGTCTTAGGTTAAAGTCATAGTCCCATTGTTAGAAATGATGAGAATTGATGAGCATAAGAATAAGACAATTTCTCTCATCAACAATGTTGCTATGGGTGGTAAGGATAAAGTGGTGAATGATCAACCTGAATCAAGAAAAAATCAAGAGAAGAATGCTAAGGTGGAAGAAATGATTAATGAAAATCTTGAAATATCTGGGAACTACAGTTAATGCAAACCCAAGCCAAGTCAATCAATTTTTTCTAAGCTTGATTATTGATGGGAAGGTGTTTAGGAATTGCATGATCGATTCAGGGGCCTGAAATAATGTGATGCCAGTAAAAATCATGGAATAAATGGGTATTAGAAAAGAGAATTGAAGCCTTTAGGCTGTTTTATAATATGTTTTTAAGTACTCCATGATAGGAGAGATTGCTTGACACAAGTAGTTAATTATACTAGATATGTCGAAGGGATTGCTTGACATAAGTATTTAATTATATAACATGTGGTACAACATTGGTATTTAATTATACTAGATATGTTTGAACATGGGATGTTGTGTGTTAGATGGGTGTTTATTTTAAGTACTATATATACTAGGCTTGATTGAATGCAAGAGTCACTTGAGGTACACCCAACTAAGTTATTAAATTAACTCAGAAATCTTGTGTTACTCCTAGGATAGTTAATCTAGTACAAGAGGGAGCTTGTGTACTTACTTGCTAAATAGATTCATTACAAGTAGATTAGTATGTTGTAGGTTAGTCTGGGATGACAAATTATCCATTGAAGGACAATACCTATGTGTAGCTTAAGATAGCCTTAAAAGTCAAATCGTCCCTGAGTAGTGTATGTGATAGATGACTTCATTCAAGGTACTAAATGAAAACTCTTTGATCAAAGTAGTGCAATGTAAGGAACTTCACTTAGTTGTGTAACTTTTGAGACTACATTGTCAGTTCACCACACGATCTAGTATTACATGCTAGTTCAGGATTGTTGGATTGCACATGTTCTAGTTATGTAGGATACAACACTATGCTCAGTTGGTTGTCAATATTGGTTACTCTACCAATCTCTTCGTTGAAGGGAAGGGCCATCTATCGAATGATAGATGTACGAGGGGTCGCATTATGTGTTCGTGGAACTAGCGAAAAAGTGTCTGAGTGATGCTTCTCCTCCACAACAAGTGACAAAAGAACCAAGGACAGATCTTGGATCATCTTACAACTATTTTTCTAAAGTTCATTGAAGCTATGTATGTAAGTGTATGTATTATTGTATAATTGTAACTTGTGAAGTTATGGAATCATTATTGTAATTGGATATGACATCTTGTTCATATAACACAAATAAATATTTTTTTTTATTATTACAATGGTTTGTTACTCTATTTATTTACTTGCATGGTGTAAATTTGGAAATTTTTCCTACATTGAAGGGTTGGCACGTTACATATACATTTTGGCTATTACTTTGATCAATTCCACATTGATAAACACATTCAAAATTACAAGCTTTCCTAAATTCATCTTCCAAGGATTCGACATAGGTCTATGCCTATATTTCTTCCTATAATGGTATATGAATATGTCATATGCTCATTGTGGAGTCCATACATCTCCTAGGTTCTTATGTTTATCTTCTAGTTTCTTAGCTAAGGGATTTAATTGTGTTGTTCATCTGGACTTTGGTCCAAAACCTAGACATTTTTCAATTAAATCTTGATTTAGTAGCATTGTTTCTATTTTTTATCTTTTTAATTTTGGCTTTTTTGTTGTTCTTTCCATGCTTTAAAAACCCTATTTTTTTGTACTTTAAGCAAACTACGATAAAACTTCAGCTAAGTCCTTGGATACTTGAACGAGTGTCTCCTTCTTTGAGCTTCTTACTATCAAGCAATGCCACATCCTCCAATTTTCAGCTCCAATTCACTAACACTTTGAGATCTTATGAGCAAAATAATAGATTTGGCACATATCAATCAATTTCATAAGTAATCATAGTAAGTTAATTAAGTTGTTTAAAAAAATAAGCTTTTTTTAAAAAAAAAAAACATAAAATTTACAAAAAAATGGTTGTGCATCTAAAATTAAATTTAAAGAAATGAATCAAAAATTAAAGTTAAATAAAGGAATCTAAAGGGTTGGAATTTTAATTTTTCTCCATTTTATATTTAAAATAAATAAATTAATAGTATTTTTCAACTTAAATGTCATCATGTTTAATAATTTTATAATAATATTTGACAAAATTATTATCAAAATGTCACATATATTCTTAGCTTTCTAATCATATATTTTTTCTATTTAGAATACATTAACATAAATATTTATATTTTCTTTTACTGGTGTTTCTATATCCTTTATAGTATTATTTTAATAAATTTTGATCCACTTATTAAATTTTTTAGAAATTATTAGGAATATTTTAAGTTTTATTTTTTAATTATTCAAATAATTATATTTTTATTATTTTTATACAAGTTATGTGATGCATACACTCATTGATGTAATTTTTAGGATATATCTACTTTGAAAAATAACAAAAAAAATCATAAAAAATAGAAAAGAAAATAGACAAGTTAGAGATGTTGAAAACCATGCCACTATTGGAAAATAATCCATTCATCCAAATTTGAAATGAATTATATTTTTATATTTTAAAATCTATTCTATACACATTCATTTTTTTTTTAATTTTTAATTTTTTAAAACTTAGGGGTGAACATGCTCAAATTTTTATTTTTAACATGTGCCCACTTTGAAAATGAGTAAAAAATCACATGTTCATTAAAAATTCAGTAGAAAAATTATGTACAAACTACACTATGTTAAATAATACTACATCGAAGTGAGTTGTAAAATACTTATAAAAATTCAAAATTTTAGGGGAATACATTTGAAAGGTTGAATTTTATTGCTTCTGTACTTGGGAGATAGAATAACAATCTTCACACACTCTCATTCAAGGAAAACCCTAGAGATATCAATCTAAGATATGCAAAGGAGAAAGATATCTTGCAATAGGGTTGTCCTAGGGTCTGATTATAGACTAAGGAGGATTTCACCACCAAGCTAGGGCTTGGAAATAAAAATGAAATGCAAGATCTAATACTTAACCCTAATATGACGCAAGACTTCACTAAATGACCTAAAAATGCATGTAAATTAGAACAAAGAATTGCAAGATCAGAGGTGTGCACCTGGAAACCTGAAGAAGACTAGAATAAGCTTTGAAATAATGAAGTCCTAAAATTAGGGCATATTGGGACTCATATGCCACTCTGGGCGCATCAGTCCTAGACTAGGGTTTCTAGTCTGGAATAGGTCTCTGGCAGTGTAGATTCCGGATCTATACAAAACTAGAAATTTTTCCTGTAGTGGGACTCATACGCCACTTCTAGCGTATCAACCCTGTTTTACGTTTTTAGGAATTCAAAGTTCAGATCTACACCTCAGTCTCTTCTCTTCTCTTCCTAATTGATTTCTAGATCTAAACCTATAAAAAGACTTACAAAATAGAATATGTACTTGATTTGCTTATGGGGGTTTTTCCTTGGTCAAACCCCTAGTTTTGTAATTAAACCTTGATGGAAATAATGAATCTTGAATATAAATGTGAACATAAATGCTAACCTTAAGTGTGTCTGAGATTAGGAAATCTAAAAATGCAATGCAACCCTATTCTAATGTGTAAGAATGATATGCATGAATGAAGCTTGAATGTAATGACTCACTTTGAGAGATGTCAAATCACTCTAATAAGTTGAATGATGATGCATGTCCCTTGCTTAGGCTAGAAGTACAGTGATAATGGAGGATGGAATCACTTAGGAAACAAGTCATTATGCTTGGCTTGATGGCTAGTTGCATCTCCCCAACCTACAATCCATCATGATTCATCATAGGCAACCATAATCAACCCTTGACAATGCTAGATATTGACTAAAAGTGAGCTTTAAGACCTGCAAAAAAACTTTAATGTTGCTCCAAGACTTCAACTTTACTTGCTTTTGAAAATTGAATGCTCTTGTGAAAGAATGATTGAAGATTTTTGAATACTTGGATCTTGAAATTGCTTTTAAAATGACTGCGTAGATGAAATAATGACTTAGAAACTTGCTTATATAAGCATTTACACCTAATTTACCATTATTCAGATCTCAAAAGCCAACATCAACCAAAAATTTGAGTTAAAAAGTTGAATTTCCCTCTCAAAACCTTATAAAAGCCCCAAATGGGACTCATACACCACCTCTAGCATATGGGTCCCACCTAGGGGGACTCATATGCCCAAAGTGGCATATGAGTCCCACCCTAGATTTTTGGGGTGGGTTGTTAGAAATTTTAGTGCTTTTGATGATTTTGTCAGGTTTTTAGTTGAAATAAGCCTTGAGATCCAAAAAAAAGGGTCTTAGGGGCCTATTAATGATGATCTGAAGGCATAATTAATGCAAGGGTGCTAAAATAGGTCTAATTTAAGTGTGAAACTGCACTATTTTCAAGAGTGTACAATTTTCTACACTACAACATTGAATACTATGTTATAGTTTTTTGAAGAAACAAGAGCACTTTGTATGCTCCCCCTATTTGAACCTCCTAATCTCCACCATTTAAAAAAAAAACTAGTAGTTTAGAAACTAGATTTTGAGCACTATAAATCTTCTTCTTGTTACATAAAATTTTGAGTGTGGTTATCTTCAATTATTCATCCAAGATCAATTTCTATTATTTTAAAAATGGTCACTTTTGACCCCCTTTTGGTCTCCCATTTCCATGCATGTACCCTCTAATGTAGATGTTGTCTATGCAATTTATAATAAAATCAACATTCTATATTGATGAACATTTATATAAAAGCTTATTGAGATTTTCTACTTATGATATACATTTTGATGAGATTAGCATTGTAGATACTATTGATATTTCTACTATTGAGCAACTACCAACCAAGAGAATTGTAGTCATACTCAAGTCCCACCGAGGATAATTATCAACTCAATACCTATGATTTCTCATTATAATTGAGATACTAATAGTGATAAAAATAATATTGATATATATGTAGCTGAAAGTGTAGGTTATTTGAGGCTATACATATTTCCTTGTATTAATTATAATTTTATACTTGATTTGTAAGTTTGAAAACCTAAAATGGTAGCTTACAAATTCTTCCCATTAAGTTGAAAACCTAAAAGGGTGGCTTATTCAAGATTCATGATACACAAGTTCACATATGGTTTTATGTTTCCAAGAGGCCTTTGCAATAACTCTCCAATTCAATATTATAAGGTGAATGCCAAGAATTATATAATTTTGAGTTCTACAAGCACAATTATGAGATATTTTTTATGTTTTCCATTGAGAGTTTATAATTGTAGAATATTATAAATTACAACATATTACAAAGTGGGGTTATGATTGAGGATGTCTAGGATATTGAGATAATATAACTTTAAGTTTTTTATGATGGTTAGTAAAATTCAAAGAATGAAATCACCATAAAAACCAAATTTTAAATAACATCTAATTATGAAGGTAGGGAGTAGATTGAGATTTGATCTCCTTGGCTACATAGGAAGATTAAATGTAGAGAATTTGTTAGTCTAGATAATTTATATGGATATGTATTTTGAATTTGAATCCATGGCAGACCCTAAGAACCTAGAGTATGCTAATAAGAATTTGAAAATGTGGGTTTCCTTGTGATGAGATGGAATCTAGATGAACCTTGTATAAAGGATCTCAAAGTGGGACTACACAATGACAAAGCTCAAGGGTAATGTAATCCCCCGTCGTGCGAACCCCAAAGGACAACTAAAGCAACAAATACCACACAATTTTTTTTTTAAAAGTAAAACTAACATGCATGAGATGCACAAAAAGTTATGACATGAAAATTAATTTAACAAACCCAATATCATTTATGTCCGTTGGGGTACATGAGGATACATTACGAAACTTAGTTCCATACATCAATGATAAGGAATGAAAACCAAATTTAATCCATGACAAATCATACATATAAAACCATCAATAAGAACCATTCAATTAAATAAATACAACACTTTGAATAACATCTGATATGGAACCGTATCCACACAAGGTTTAACGTTACATTACAATACAATGTTCAAGAGGTACAATGATACAAAAGTGTTTCAAACATGTACAGGATCCATACAACAAGATAACATGATACAAATGGACAGTTAAATGTAAAGTATCATAACTGGCTCCAAGACAAATACATCTCTGGAGTCGCCGCTACAGCACCAATCCGTGCTGCTCGATCCTTGACTAGGGACCCAATGGGGTGCTTAGCATGTTCCACCTGACCATGTGGGTCCGAAGACCCACCCCCCATGCTAAGGAGCTGACAAGAAAGAAACCTCAACCAAGAACATCCAAACAGGGAACCACAAGACTCAATGTCATACAAAAATATCATAAAACTCAAGGATTACAATGACATAATCAACAACATCCATGAGTCAACATAATAACTTAAAGTCATAAACCTCATCACATTAATCAAGCAATAACAATTACACAATTCACCAAAGAACATTCATAAATCAATTTCACAAAAATCTGAGTTAACCATAAGAGTACAAAACCAAAAGAATTGATACAACATCCAAAAGACATTTCCAGACGCAACAAAGAACAAGGCATACGAGTGTCTAGTGGAGAATGTCATCGCATAGCTCTCATGGGATCTCCTGGCCCTTCCTCCAACTTGAGGCGTCGACACCCATCTATGGATCTCTTGTCCCTTCCTCCTACTTGAGGCACCGACACCATAGGGTAGCTCATGCGGAGCCGATAACCTCTCATGAAGATGAGATTATGACTTTGCCGACCACGACCTTCTCAGTCTATCATTAGTCTATGATAGCCCTAATGCATAGATGAGGTATCCAATATTTATTATCTTGTGTGTTTTACTACCCATCCCCTAAATTCTATTTTTAGGTTATCACTTGTTTAACTACTCTTATGTGGGTTCTCCTGTGCACTTCCTCTTACCCGAGGTGCCGGCCCCCATGAAGAGCCACTCTCCCTACAACCCTTAACATAAATCAAAACCAAGCAAGGGTTGTACCGTAACAGATAAAGCAAATAATCTCAAGACCAAACCACGCGAGGCATTACCCATCTTGCTATAAACACATAATCAAAGTCTCAACAATTCATGTACAACCCTTTTAAAAACATGATATCAAAACACTTGCCACATCAAGGGCACATAAAGAGAGAACATCAACTGACAATAAACTCAAGCCTCTAGAAGCCAAAAGAACGACAATCCACAACGAGGGTAAAATGAAGCAACAAGAGTTTGTCAATGATACAGGACTTCAAGCCAACTTCAACACCAACCCAATAAAAGCTCATCAAATCAAAATAAACTAAGAAGGTCATACTCATCAAAACATCCAAGACTTCAAGATATTCAAAAGGATCCCAACCAAAATCAACTCAAGGAAAAGTCACGACAAGATAAAACATCAAATCATATAATAACCAATATGAACAAGCAACTACAACATCCATGAATTTCACTTTTCGAAGCAACCTCCCATTATAAAAAAAAATAGTAAGGCATTCCTTCCACATATAAACTACTAAGTCATCTCCAATAACTTAAAGTGTTTAAAGTTAAGTAATCTATCAATTTCTTATTAACTTACTTTAAGTAAGGGGCTATATATCACAATTAACAATTAACATTTACTAATCCAAACATCAACTAACATTTTAAGCTTCCTTCACATTTTTTTTTTCTTTTCACTTGTTGAGGAATCACATAAAAAATTGTAAAAACGAATTCTATATTTATCTCATTACAAGTTTAATTTAACTTCCCCATAACTCCTCACATTTTATATTCATTTAACTTCCATCTAATCCATATTTCAAACAATTCCTTAACTATTCAATAAATTGTCTAATTTTATTTAAATAACCAAATAGTTATAATCCAAATCTATTTCTTACAAACTACATATATAACTACTACAAAATATCATTAAAAGTATCTAATTCAATCATATAAATAATTCTTTTAATTGTAAATGAATGAAACATTGCCTTAATAATCCCCTCTTCAATTATCAACACGTTCTTATAAATTGTACTACGAAAGTATTCCAAATAACCGAATCCCAATTAACTTACCAATATAATCAATATATACATACATATATAGTAGATTAAATTGCAATTTTAATAGTATAAAATCAGATATTAAAAGGGTAAGACCTCACAAGCAAAAAGGAAAACATCGAGTTGGATGTTTCAGTCCCTGAGGGCTCGGTACAGAGAATAAGAGGGGAATGTCTCCTTCATGGAAAGACCCTGCTCTTGACCATTGAAGGCAAAGTTACCTAAATCTATGTAAAGAATAGTGGCACAAAGAAATCTGAATAAAATCAGTGATGAATGATTTCTTCTAGTTGACTGAATGTAGTTGGATTGAAGGCCATGAAATGGTGCACGTTTTCTGTGTATGAGACATAACACATTCACATCCATAGGAAACATATGCAAAGTTGGAGAAATCAGTTTGACAGGTGAAGACAACAGGGTATTATCTAATTTCAAGGCATTTACTTAATGTTGTGGAAGATGGAGATAAAGAATTATTTATCTGCCACCATAGTGAGAAGTAGGGAATTGCAAATTACTTTGCTAAAGCTACCCCAAAACTATTCGAGTTGTTAAGAACCTTTGAGTATGCTCTGACAGTAACATTACACCTAGCTGTACCTCGAATAATGCTGCAAGATAAATAGTTCTAAGAGATGTGAATCTTTACCACCGTTTTTAAAATCTTCACCAAAATTCATCACCATTTTAAGCAGGGAAGGGACAGTGTTCTTGCGAAGATTATTTAAGTCTTTAAACTTCCTAATATGTATGAGTGCCATAGCAGAAACTGGTTGATAATGAAACCAAAGAGATTACATAACTTTTAAACAATTCCTGTTATGTTCAAGTGCGCAACTATGACAGGCTGCCAATGAAATCAGAGAAGCTATTTAATTTACTACATTTTTGTAATTCTAAAATTTGTAGCTGTGACAGGTTTCCAAGGGTTTCAGGGAGGCTATTTAATTCTGTACAATGCCCCAACTCTAATTTACTGTAACTGAGACAGGTTGCCAAGTATATTAGAAAGTGAATGCTGAAATTTGGAAATAACGCCATCTACTTGCATTATTATCATATCCCAACCATTATCCACAAGATTGAAGGGAAGGAGGAAGGTGAGGTGCAAATGCACGACTTAAGAGCAGAAGAAATAATGTGCAACTTTTCTTTTCTTTTATTTTGAACTTGATGCACTTCTGTTTGAAGGCGAGTTTCCAGAGACGCGCTCAAATTTGGAGTTTGGAGATTAAACTTCACAATGATCACGGTAATCTCTCTATTATGTTAGTACATTGACAAGATTTATTTTCAAGTGCTGGAACTGTGACAGATTGTCAGTAGAATCAAGTAGGTTATTTAAATCTATAAACTTCCTATTATATTCAAGTGCTACAGCTGAGACAGGTTGACAATAAAATCAAAGAGATTATTTAAACCTTTCAACTTCCTATTATGCTCAAGCTCACGGCTGAGACTAGTTGAAAATGAAATCAGAGAGGTTACTTATGAGCTAGCTTGGTAATGCATTTGAAGAAAGATTAGAAAAGTTTAAGATACAAGGCCAAAACTGAACTAATCTATATGTAACAATCTCGGCTTTCTAATTTAGATAGTAATCATAGACCTGGATTATGACTTTACACATTGGAATCATGACATGAAGCCAATGGTCTCAGACATTTAACAGTGGAAGATGCTGAATCTAATCAGGAAATACTATGATTGAGACACTGTGACCAACAAGACTAAAATATAAATCGAACAAGGAGATTAGAAAGATAGAACGGACTCGAAATCTTAAAAGTCTGTGATAAAAATGTTACTGTTTCTAATCAATGCTCCTATCATTGTTAGATTTGTAAAATGTACATACACCTGAAGGGAACGATTCTTGTAGACATACCTTGTTCATTTCTCCTTTGATCACCAATCATCTTGCGTACAAAGAATAGTAGCCTCTGGTATTATTGATCTTTGAAAAACAATCAATCCTCTTGCAATGGAAGCAAGCTGCAAGGGTGTTGAGTTCTTTAATCCCATCTGGAACTTCATTGATTTTGGAAATTGAAACTTTTTGAAATGCTCGCCCCATAGCCAATACTGAGCTTTGACTCTGTCGACAAGTATATGGTGTGTCTCTTGCAGTCGTTGAGGCCTCGATACTAGGCATGCTTGGCCCTTTCCTCACATTCAACCTTTACAAGATTGTATACTCCTCCCTTTTCCCTTCCTTCCTTCTCCACAGGTGTTTCGTGATGCTCTTAATCATCTTCTTTTAGATCTGTAGATTCTTCTTTTTCTTTCCTTAGCTTCCATTCTAATTTTATGAGTTTCAAAGATTGAAATCTCTCCTTTTCTATCTTTTTTTTGTTTCTCCTATTAAAACCAAAAATCAATTAAAAAGAGCAATTCAAGAAGTCTCAAAAACAACAAGTTTCTTATTCCAGTTTCAAGGTATGCATGGGCACGCTTTTAGGTTTTTCCATCTTTTCTCCGTTTTTTTACAAATCAATTAAGATCATGCATTTCTTATTTATTTAAAATTTAGAAAGCTTTCTCTTTCCGCTTTTATATTATAGTTAGCAAAATCTTATCATAATGCTTTATTTAAAATCACCATTTTCCCATTTAATGAATTGAGATAATCAAATTCTCCATTATTTCTATTAAACACATTCTAAACAATATTTTTTAACAATGCATTTTTATTTTATTTATTTTTAATTATAAATATCCATTTACTTTCAATTTTATTGAATTGATTTACATAACTATTATTATTTTAAAATTCTAAATTTGTTGAATTACTTAGCAAGCAACTTAATTTAATTACTTTAATATTTTCTCACTTTTAAATTTCTTAATTAAACTCACTCATTAGGCACTAATTATCTTTATTAAATTAATTATCTTTTCATAGTAATACCTTATAGATTACCATATTAGGCAATTTTTTTCATAAAATAATTTAATTTAATTATTTACTAATAAACATATACTTTGTATTGTATTATTATTTTAATTCTAACTTTTATTATAGTTATGTAAAAAGGTATTCTAACCTGATTACCTTGCTTAGACAAGTTAATCAAAATACTAACTTATCACCTAACTCAAGGCTAATCAAACAAGGCAACCAAGAAACCAACATGACATCATAATTCATTTAGGCACACATACTCGAATATGATGAAGGAGCAAAAGTGGAGGGGCACTACAGGTAAATCCATAATTACCAAAGTTACTAATTGGGAAACTCCAAAATTTATTCTAATGGGAGATGCCAATGAATAATTACACATAATAGTTATATTGACTTGATATTTTTCATAAGTCATATGAGCTCCATAATGTTAAAAAATTATCTAAATATGTAAATGGTTTGTGCTTTTGAATTCATAATGGAATTCATTTTTTTTAGGTACATTACATGGATGAGGTCTATGAGCTTGCACTCAAAGGAAAGGAAAAGGTGTCTCATAAATAATATAAAAATACAACAAGGGTAAGAATGACATGGCCAAATATAGTGGTAGAAAGTAAAGCTACACGTGTATTTCAAGGAAAGTATCAACTAGTATAGGAGCATTGTGTATAGCACAAATGTTGATTGTTTACCTCAAAAAATGATATCGGGAGAAGAAATTGAGGTTGTTGTGGAGGCTTCCAAGGGGATTTCTTCAAAAGTGGACAAATGAATCATTAGGTATTATAGTATCCAAATGCCACATGGGAGAAAGGTTTCATAGAGAAATAAATAGATTTTGTGTAGGGAGAAGATGAGTTAAGAAGTAAACTAAAATGCATTACCTTGGAGGCTAAAAATATTTGATGATGTAAGTAATACCTATTATTCTTTTTCCCCTTATAATTATTCCATTTCAATTCTAGTCAAATATATTAAACCATTTTACCTTTCCTTTGATCATAAAAAATATGCTTATTTTAAATTCTTATTAGATGTTACTCATTGCATTTTTTCTATTTTTTGTAGGGTTCCAGATGAAGCACTCACTTCTAGGAGAATCTACCAAAGAAATAACCATATCCATATCATTTTTATGAGTGTTTAAATATTTATTTTTAAGTTAGCTATTTTATTTTAGTTGATATGTATCTTCATTGTACTTTACATACAAGTAAATTGAGTGAAAAATGTAATGGCAAAAATTGCACTTTCCTCTTTCCCCTTCCTTTTGGGATCTCTTTGATTCAATTTTCCTTGATAAGTAGGAGGCATTTTCCTTTATATAATTACTAGTACATACAAGATGTATAATTTTCCTTTATGTAATGACTAGTACATACAAGATGTATAATTTTTACATAAAATATAGTACATAAATTAAGCCAAACTCAATTTCATGTACTCTTATTACTAGGGATTGATCTTGAGCCTCAACTTATCAATCCACCACTCAAGTTCAAGTCCATAGTTGCAAAATAAAACTAGTTATACTATATAATTTAAAGAAGTGAACCCAACTATTTAAAATTGGCTTGAGTTGATTCCTTTCTAGGCGACTCCTATGTGGTGAATTGGAGTGCAAAGTGTTTCATTTGCATTCTTATAAGTTATATTTATTGATTAACTTTAGACTTCATTTTACATTTTGTTAAAGAATTGAAATATTAAAGGAACCATAGATCATTATATAGCATTAGTTATAATTTATATCACTATTGTAGAAACATATGTGATTACTTCTTTTTCATTACCAAAATCTATTAAATTGGTACCTTAGGGGTTTGATAAAAGGAGAATAAATACTTACCTAAAAAAATCCTCAAATGTATTGCTATATAATACTTGCCAAAAATTACAAATTGCAAACATCAAAAAAAAAAAATTACAAAGATCAAAATTGTCATCGCACACCAATCCAATTCTTACACAAAATTCAAAACTACAATAACACAAATCAATTTTATAATCATAAACATAAATTAGACAACAAAACCATCATTCAATCCATTCCTAATATTTTCTAAGTACTAAAAGAATTGAAGTAACCCATATGTTGTATGTTTAACTTCAATTGAAACAAAACTAACTAAAGAAGTAATCCCAACTATTTCAAAATTTAAATTCAAATTTGGGATTGAGTTGATCCCTTCCTAGGTGCAAAGTGTTCCATTACATCTATGGGAGCTATATTTAATGATTAACTCTAAAATTCTTTTTAAACTTTGTGAAATATTTGGAATCCTAGAGGCATAATAGATAATCATAACATTAGTTACAACTTGCATCAATATTGCAACAACTTATATACATGATTACTTGTTTTTTTTCATTACCAAAAGCTATGAAATTGATATCCTAAGAGTTTGACCAAAGGAGAATAAATCCTTACCTAAAAAACTCCTCAAATGTATTCCTATATAATACTTACTAATGATTGCAAATTGCAAACATCTAAACAAAAAAATCTCATAGATCAAAATCATCTTCACACACAAATCAATCTCTTACACACAATTTGAAACTAAAATCACACAAATCACTTCCAAAATTAAAAAATAAACCTAACATCTATAAATTATCATTCAATTCCTAACACTATCTAAATAGTGAAAGAATTGAAGTATGTGATAACCTATATCTTCAACTTCAATGTAAAGAATTTAATTATCCAAAATTGTAGGTGGTTTATAGGGGAGAGGGGCCAGTAGTCATTCATGCTAACTTTGTTAGCATGTAGCGATTGATTGGATGTAATATCCCCAAATAGTTTTAACTTAAATTTGTCTTTAGTCTTATAAATAAAAATGTCAAAATAGTCCAAGAATCAATAAATCCTAATGATATATTTTAATCTATTAAGAGGAACCTTCAATGGTTAAAGATTATTTGAATTCTATATAGAAAAAAATAGATAATTTGTGCTAGTTAGAATGAAGCCACTATGTGACATAAATTCTAAAATGCAATCTGAAACATGATAACTAATTTAAAAATGGGATATAAATATCACAACATGGTCATTGTTTATGATTTACTCATTCAATTTTATGCATATGAATATGGGATTTATTGATGTCTAAACTAATCATTATTTTTGAATAAAGTCCTTTAATTTATGCGATTTGGTCTTTGGCTTGGTGTCTAATATTTATCAATTATTTATGCAGCCTATACAATGTGACCCAAGGCTCCCTAGGAGCACTTGATATTTGCTATTAATGCTATATGAATCTCCAAAAACTAATTGATGATGTTTTCTTTAAGAAATATCTTCCTTTAATACCCACTGTTGGGTCAAAAGACAACTATTTATTGCAACCTTTTTACAAAGGACATGTCTATATTTTAATCATCATCTTTTTCATAATTAATCACTACTCTTTTAATCACATTTAATAAAGTATGCATCCTTTGGTGGAATCACCACTTAGGAGTTGTTTATTTATTTAGAGATAATTAACATTTTTGTCTCAATGGAAAAATTTTCGACCATCTTCCTTTTAGTTTATACTTTATATTATTATTCTTTTATATTTAGTGCCCTCTCCTTGGGTAGTTTGAATGAGGGTTTTTATAGTCTCCCCTCGAAAATTCTTTCCCACAATCGTTCATAGATTATGGCGTTGGAATTCTCCCAAGTAGTGTCTTCCATAGGCAATCCTTTCCATTTGATGATATATTCTTTGATGACCCTATTTCTCAAACTTCTCTCTCTTGTGTCTATAACTTTATCAGGAATAAAAACCAACTTTCCTCCTTCATTCAAAGGAGGAAGCTCAGTGGAGGGGGCAATTTTGTGCCCTAGAGCTTTCTTAAGGAATGATACATGGAATACATTATGTATTCTACTATTTTCTAAGAGTTCTTTAACTCATATGCTACATCTCCTATCCACTTGATCACCTTGTAAGGCCCATAGAACTGGGGCTTCAACTTCTCAACACCACTTTTATTCAAGAATGACTATTGACATGGTTGTAAGTGAAGGTAAACTCTCCAATGTCAAAACTTCACTCAACCCATTGCTTATCCATGAATATCTCTTATTGGTTTTGGGCATGTGGTGTAAATTATTCTTAAGAGGCTTAAGAATATATTTGGACATTCTTAGAACCATTCTTTAGCTTTGTGTGCCTTAATTTATGCAAATTCCATATCTAAAAATGATGGAACATCATATCCATATAATTCCTTGAGTAGTGTCATCCCAATTGACATGTGGGGTGAAGCCACAATAGTGGTTTACAATTTGATGAAGGAAAACTAAGAAAAAATGGCCCCATGGAAAAAAAATAGTTTTAGGGGTTCGAATGAACCTACAAGTTCAATTGAACCATAAAGGGGTTCGACCGAACCCATTAATTATGGGGCCCACATTTCCCGCCCAAAAGACAAAAGGAAAACGCATATTGAGGGGGTTCAAATGAGCCTTGGTTCGCTAGAACCCCCTGGTTCTAGCGAAACCCCCTTTTCCCTAATTTTTGACTTTGTTCACACAAAAAACCTAATTTTTTACGCTTTGATGCTCGAGTTGAGGATGAAAATGGGGGAATCTTCACAAACCCAATTGGATTTAGGTAATCCTCAAAACGAGCTATCTGATGAATATAATTTTAATATGTTTTGGTTTTATTATGTATTTGATTTTTTAGTTTTATTAAACATAGGTTTTTCGTCAAAAATGAAGGTCTCTATTCTGCACATGTGGAAAAATAGTAGATTATCAATTTTTTTAAAAAAAATATGAGTGCACTAGATATTGAAGTCCTTGATCGAACAAAATAAATAAAACTGAATTTTGATATATACAAAAAAAGTTACGCATTATACGGTCACGCTATGTTTGAATTGTCATTGGTTTGACTTCGAAACTTGATTAAAGAAAAAATATTCAATAAAAAACTATCTAACCAAGTGGAAGCACTAGATATCGAAGTTAAAAATCTAAATTCAAAATAATTAGAATTTTATCCTTCATGGAAAAAAAGTTGTGATATACGATGTGCATCACTTTTTAAAAATGTTTTTTGAAAAAAACCAGTTTTTGTGGGAGATGGAAAAAGAAGTGCAATTTGATTCCAAAAATTTTGAAAAAAATATTTTTAGAATCTACAGAAAAAATTTGATGAGACTCTAGTTTGCATAATCTTCAAATTCCTCACGGTTTAGCCATTATAGGTGCCTGAATGTGAAGATTTAGTTAAAAATAAAAATTTCAGTGTCCAGTTTGGCCAAAAATTGTAAACCACTATTGTGGGATCACCCTGTGATAAGTGGCGTTGTAACAATATTCTCCCAAATGAAGCCACTTAATACATGTCCTCTACTAGCCTGCCACATTTTTACACAAGTAGCCTTCAACCCATTTATTCACAATTTTAGTTTTCCCATCTACTTATAGGTGGTATCTGGGACTTGGTGTTAACTCTGTGTCAGATAGCTTGAATAATTCAGTCCAAAAGATGCTAAGAAATCTGCTATCACGACCACTTACTATGTTTTTGGGAAGTCCATGGAGTTTGAATATTTCCTTGAAGAATAATTTTGCAACTTATGGAGCTTTTTAATTAGAAAAAATCACAAAGAAGTGGGCATAATTGGTCAATTAATTAAAAACCACAAAGATACAATATTTAACATGGATTTTAGGGAGTCTAGTGATATAGTCCATTGAAATTCTTTCCCATTTTTTCTCTGAAATGAGAAGAGGTTGCAATAATCTTTTGGGGAAAGTATGTTCTTCTGTGTTTTGTTGACATGTAGTGCATTCCCTCACAAATCAAAGGACATCATCCTTGAGGCCCTTCCAATTGAACCTTTCCCTAACTTGTTTGTAGGTCTTAAAGTACCCAAGGTGTCCTACCAATGGGGTCTCATGAATGAATTTCAATTTTTTTTCCTTTAGTTTTGATTTTGACACTAGGTAGATCTTATCTTTGTAATAGATGTTGTATCTACTACCTTGTATTGGTCATCTTGCAATCATCCCTCCAATAGTTCACTTGTAAAAGTTTTCTTTGAATACTCCACTAGTAAATGTTCCTTCCAATCAATTAAGATGTTAGATAGTCAACACATAAGAGGTTTCTGGGATAGGGAATTGACCACCATGTTTCTCTTCACCTTAATATGTACTCAGTATAAAAGTAATGAGCTTGAATCTTACTAACCCATTTTTGTTACCATTCATTGAGGTTTTTTTGTTCCAAGAAATACTTCAAGCTATTATGGTCCATCCTTACAAAAAACTTCCCACCAACTAAGTATTGTCGAAACTTGGCCAATGCAAGCATTATGGAGAGAATTTCTTTGTCATATATAGAGTACTATCTTTCATTAAATATTTCAAATCCCTACTCTCAAAAGTAATAGGATGCCCATTTTACATTAATACTACCCTAATTCCTTCTCTTGATGCATCACATTCTAGTACAAAGGGCTGGTTAAAATTAGGTAGGGCAAGAACTAGACAACTAATCATGTTCTTCAATTTATCAAATACTTGTTTGGCCTCATTGGTCCATTTGAATGCTCCTTTTTGGTAAGACTTGTTAAGGGAGCCCCAAGTTGGTAAAACCCTTTTACAAATCTTCTATAATAACTACACAACCCATAGAAGCCATGAAATTCTATGATGTTATTTGGTGGGGGCCAATCTAGGATGGATTGTATCTTCTCTTGGTGCACTTGAACTTCCTTAGCACTAATAATGTGACCCAAGTATAGGATTTCGTTCATACCAAATTCACACTTGGATGCTTTGGCATTTAGGGATTCTGCTTCCATGATCCCTAATACTTCATCCAAGTGTTTCAAATGATCTTCCCATGTCTTGATATATATGAGGATGTCATCAAAGAATATGAGTAAAACAAATTGTAGCTTGTTATTAAATATGTGGTTCATACTAGATTGAAATGTGGCTAGGGAATTGGTCAAGCCAAAAAACATAACCAAAAAATCATAATGACCATAGTGACAATGAAAGCTAGTCTTATGGATGTCTTGTTCATAGAATCCTAATTGGTGGTACCTCAACATCAAGTCTATTTTTGAGAAATAGATTGCAACATTCAATTCATTAAATAATTCATTAATTTGGGATATTGGATACAATTTTTTGATCATTTTCTTGTTTAATTCTTGGTAGTCAATGCACATTCATAGAATTCCATCCTTTCTATGAGACCCTACCCTCTATGTTCATGTTGTGTCGATAGGATTTGATGATCCTTGTCCAATAATTTATGTGCTTTCATGTTAGGTGACATACCTGACTTGGGAGAGATGATCATTCATTTGATTGATTAATTGAAAAAGCTTTACCTATTTGATGAATGATATATTATTCAACTCATGGGTTACCCTTTGGTGTGATCTTTTGGTGGGTGTGGATATATAAGGATGATTATAAGATTTAGTATTTTAGCAATGCATATTCATTCACTGAGGATGGTATGTGACATGATATCAGAATCTATGAGTGATGATTTGATTGATGCATATTTTAGATGGTATTGATATAATTGTGGATATTATGTTTATATTGTTCATGTAGTAATTCTTGTTATGGTTAGAGTGAGTGGGGTAATTGTGAAGTGATGTATTGTATATGTTACCTTATGATTGATCGGTTGAGTCATAGAACTATGTTTATGATTATGATGATGATGATTCTCGATGTGATGTTATGTATGTCATGATTTAATATGTTATGTTAATTTCAATTTTATTTTTTATTAATTCAATTCATCATGATGAGATATATATAATGTTTTATGTAGGTTATTCGATTATGTTGATATATATTAAGTAGTGCATGTTCTTTGGATTATGTGCACATGTATATATATGTATTCCTATCGTATTGACATGATTTGTTGAGTGTGCAAGAGTTCTAACACAAATTGATTAAGGGGATCCACTTAGCCACCCTTCATCTTGTCTCTATTATGTTCTTCTTGGTCCTTGGTTCATAGGCCTTGAGGTTAAGTTAGAAGGATTCTATGTTGGTATTATGTGGTGTTGGATTTTAGTCAAGTGTTTTGTGTAAATTTTTAGTTTTATAATTTAAATGGGATTTTTTTTTAAAGTATTTTAAGAGAATTAAGGTATATTTTATGTTGGGAAATAGCCTATACCTAAGGTATAGGGGTTAGAAGTTTATTTTTATCATTTGTGTCCTTTTTAAAAGTGTTTATGACCCTTTTTATGACACCTTTGTAAAAGTGGCGAAAGTGGGGAAGTGGTTGAGTTAGTTGGGAGGAAGTAACTTCTTTCTTCCCATTATAACACCCTCCTTATGGGGAGGAAGCGGGTTACCATGTCATTTTTCTCTTTGTCATTTTTGAGCTCTTTCTTTGAAGAGATTTTTTTTTTGGGAGGAGATCTTGGGAGAAGGAGAGAGTGGGAGGAAAATCTCTTTCATTCGTGTCTACCATTATTGGGATCATAGTGTTGGAGGTAACTCTTCCCTCTCGTGTTGTAGTTCTTGTATTCATAATGCTATGTTGTGCATCTTTGAAAAATATTTTTTTTGTGTTGAGGGTTTTGTTTTGAGGAAATTTCTTTGGGGATTCTTGTTGTGTCTAGTCTTGCAATGGTGATGCATTTTTTTAGTGTATCTTTCCTTAGGGGAGGTGACCCCCTCTCGTATGGAGTATTTTGGTCCTCCATGTGTGGGGTTGAGTGGGAGATTCCTCCCTCACATTGGGGATTCCAGCTGGGATAAGAGTATCCCATTAGGTGATGACCATCAGTGGGGTATAAGTAACCTCGTTTTCTTTCTTGGGATATGAGTATCCCCTTTTTCATTTACAATTATATACATTAGAAGGATAAGGGGTGATGATTTGTGGAGATGTACTTGATGCTATGTACATATCTTTATTTCACCCATGTCAGGTCAAGCCTCCACTCCCCCTAAATAGTTTACCTTCAAGATAAACTAATGTAATAGTTTGGTATTTTAAGTTTCATGGTGGTGTTGTATATGTGTAAGTAAAGTGGTCCAAGTTAATGTATTGTTGTGTGGAGTTTGTTTGGTGGTTATGTGGAAACTCCATGCTTTGGGGTGGGTTGTTCTACAACCCTATGGATGGGAGGTGAGCCCATTACTAAATCATGGTTTTCTTTTTTATATATTTATCTTCTTTTAGGTTTATCATGGAGCCCTTGAAGTTGCTTGGAAATAAAGAAAATGTTGTGATAAGTTGTCAAGGAAAAAGGACTTCTTTTATTTGTTTTGCACTTCAAAGTTTATTGACCCACATAAGAATTATAAACAACCCCAAAGAGGGTAGCATGAAAGAGTCTTAAAAGGAAATCTAATTTCAAAATTTTTATGGTGCTTACATTTGAAGTATGTTGTAATTCATTTTATGTAAAGGAAACAAATTGTCTGTCCTTGTACATGCTGCATCTCATTCTGTAACCCTCAAGTAGAAAAATGAAAAACAATAGGAAAATTTCTTTTTGGGATACATTATAATTTAAATGATTGTATTATTTTTGAAGTAAAAGCTCCTTTCCTATTTTACTATATTAAGATGAAATGTGATCTTTACAGATGTGCTTGAATACTCGTTATATATTAAGGAAGTGTCATTAAGTCATGGGTATAATCTGAGTGAGGCAATTGTTATATCATGAAAATAAAGTACCAAACAAAATGTAAATGAATGTGTTTTCAAGTTTATGTATTCAATGTGGAAATTTATGCACTATTCAAGGGAAGTGTAGACACTGAAAATTGTCCTAGGCCTTGACTCTAATTTTCATCATAATTCTAATCTTCATTTTCATAATTAAATAATGTTAATTGTTTAATTATTTACTAAAGTCATTTGTCCTCTATTAATTAAATAACTTTAATTGTTTAATTAATTCATTCTTACCTTTATTATTTATTTAATTACGTCGCTAATTAAATCTATCTTCTTTCTAAAATTAAATAAACTATTATTTAATTTATTCTGATCACATTTTTGACTATAATTAAATAATCATTTTAAATTATTTAATTATTCTTTAGCATTTTCTCCATTTAATTAAATAAATCTTTATTTATTTATTTTAATCCTAAAATCTTGAATGTTGAATTAAATTATTATTTAATTCATAAAGGGTTTATCCTTGGCATATTCCTTTATAATTAGATAATCTCTTTGTTATCTAATTAGTCATTTGTCACTTATGTCTAGATCTAAATTGATCATTCAATTATCTGGTGATTTAATATCTAATTGTCTCTAATGAAGAGACTTTCTGTCTTAATTAGTCCATTATTTAGAATTATTCTTATCTTCTATGTTCAAACCTTTATTAATTAAATAACTTTAATTCTTTAATTAATTTATTCTCATCTTCTATCTATTTCAATCTTTATTCTTCTTGTTTTCCACCAAAGATTAAATTAAATTATTTAATTTAATCTCCACCTTTTATGCTTTATCACTCGCAATAATTCAACCCTAATCCTTATGCATGTCATATTTTTCAATCTTAATTGTCATATTATCTTTTAATTTGAGCGTCATTCAAAAATCATATTTTCTCTAAATTGGTTTTACCTTCATCATTATACAAACGGCAAAATGGAGAAGTGCAATGAAGGTGATTCATGAAGTTATATAAATGTTTGGTAAAATCGTTCATTTATGCATTGTTTAAATTAATTTTCCATTGTTCTTTATTGTTAGTGTAGGTTTAGTTTGAGTTTATGCTTGTATTGCTTAATCTGAATTTTCCTTGTGTTAAGGAAGTCTAAATTCAGTATTTATACACGCTGATCCAAACTGTGTAATTGAATTAGTTATATAAGTAAACCACACCATTGTAATAGGATCAATGTGAATACAAATCCCTTATAGTAGAAAGTATAAGTTGTAATTAGAAAGCAAGATAAGTTTATGCCTTACCAGTTGTCCTTGAACCAAGTCTTAAAAAAGAATTGAAGGGAAGGTGGAAACTATTTTATGATAATATTAATCAAGGAATCTGAAACTTGTAATCCATAAGTTCTGCATTCAGCCATTGGAGCCTTCAGTCTTTATTAACTAATTCACATGAATGTATACATAGGAAGTAAACTATCGATTACACGATCTTATGTCTTTACTTAAATGTTTACGTTTTCACAAGAGGAAGTGATCATATTATCTCTTTGTTCTAACGATGGTTGGATGAGTTACAACCATTTTTGGGAACCTTTTTACTTCGTCGGTTTTTAGGCACCTGATCGGTTAGTTAATCGATGGATGATGTAATCCTGTATTCTAGCAGCTGCCTATTGATCCATGTTGCATTCAACCTGTAGGTAGCAAATTTTGGGGTCGTTATCGCGTCAACGTGGCATTCAATGTTACTCTTGAATTTGGTCGTCATCTTTCAAGTTCCAACCTTTTTTCCCTTTGAGATGCCAACCTTCCGATTATAAGGATGGTCTTGAGATATTAATCCCAAATGTTTTCCCATAACCTCTCTAGCTGGCGTTATCTTGTCTGCGTCACTTTGGGATGCTTTTCTAGGAATATAGATAATTGTCTCAGGTTTGGGCATGATAGGAGCATTCAATGATCCAGTCTCCACCAACCAACCCTTATTTGGCTATATACTTGAGAAGGATTCAGCACAATGTCTTGTCCGTCTAACCGCTAAAGAAACTGGGACTGAAAACTTTGATGAAGGCACGGGTGAAAGTTCCTGTGGCATTGAAGATACAGTCGACACCCTAAACGAAACCGTTTAACATATGAATCTGGACCAACACTGTTGTTTGGCATGGAACCTATTACACCTACAATTAGGGACGTCTGAGAACTATTATTGGGTCAGCTCTATTTGTTAGGGGAAGGAAATTTCATTAGGGCTAACCCTGCATCACCGTAATAGTTTTTCCAATAGGTGCAATGAAAGGTAGTTGTGTGTAGGCACCAGGCTATAATTCTGGTAGTTAATAGTCTAAGTAGCACGGTCTCATGGAGGGGGGCTTCCTGCAAATCCGGGGAAGAATCTGCTTAAATTTTTAGCAAATTTTTTGAAGCTGGTGGTCCCATGAATATTTTGAAACTCCAAACTTTAAGCTGGTGGTGAAATGGTGGTGGAATGGCAGGATGTGAATACAAAATTAATAAATAAACATCATTTCCCTCCAAAAGTGGCAAGAAGTACATTTAAGCAGGTGGAGCAATTTCTAGCCCCACCCCAATTCCACCAGCTGAAATTTTCAGCCACCAGCTTATTTGGGCTGAAATAGATTCCATTTAATCCTGTAGCAGATTTTTGTTTTTCCATGAGACCACCTGCTTCCATAAAAATAGGAGCCCAAGCCCCCCATAGGACCGCAGGGTAAATCGACTTACCTATCTGTGGTTTGCTTCTTAATTATTAACTAGGAATATGTGGCTGCGGGATGTAATAAGTTTAATTTGGGTTATAGAAGGCTATAGAAGTTTAAGGTAAATAAATGAGAAACGTAAAGTCGTTGCTTATTAACCTATAAAAGGTACCTTATAGGTCATTGTATCTGATAAACATCAAAAGATAATCAAAAGAAAATGGATAACTTGTGGCTATGGGTATGAATTGCATAATTTGTAGAGATTACATAAAGTGCTTAATATAAAATAATTAATTAAATCTGAAAGGGTATCTTATTAAGTTGGATAAATGGGTAAGTAGTAGTTTTAATTGACTTTAGAAAGTATTTCGAACCTTTTTCTTCTTCCTTTATAAAGTAATACAAGGTTAGTAATAATAAACATAGGATCACAGGCTTAAACCTTTTCAAATTTGGAAGGCTTCTTTGTACAAGTATTAACTATCATCTCTCTTAAAAAGAGGTCTTATACTATGTATCCTAAACTCTATTTTTTTTGAGATTTATATAGTTTCTTCCAAGTGTGTTATATTTGGGTACATGGCATTCATTTTCTTGCTTTATTCCTTAGAGTAGTGATTTCCTTATAAAGAACTTTCATTGCATCATTAGCATGGGTTTATTACAATTGTTATTGATTAAAGAAGATTCAAAAATGAGGGTAGCGAATAATATGATATTATTGTTGTGATTTCCAAACACCATAATATCATGAATGTGCTTAAGAATTGTGAACAAAGTGGGTATTAATATTGTGGATAATGTGAACATAGAGTTATTAGTGTTGGAAAAAAAATATTAGTAATTGAGTAGATATGTTTTTAGGAGTATTAAATTACCAATAAATGGGTAAATGGTAAGAAACAAAATTTATCATTGGTTGAGTTGTTAGCATTATTAGTTGGGGCTCCGAGATTGATATGATGGGATCAATGAGAATAAGCTTGATAAGAATAATATCATATAAAGAATGTGAGCATTATTTCAGTACCTTACAAGGGTGGTAATTTAACTTGGAGTATTAAAGATAAAATTATTATAATCATATTAATACCAAAATTATAATACTAGTGAGTTCAAATATTAAAAGGAAATAATAAGGGATAATGGTAATTATGGTACTAACATAAGTATTATTAAATCCATTATGATTAGGGAAATTTAATGTTTATCTTTTCATTAGTACCTTGTTATGTTCATGTGGGATTGATGAGCATTAGTGGCTGCAAAATGTTTATTAAATTTTTTGGCAGTTGTACTTGGTTTAAGTGGATAAATTTTAGGGCATAACACTTTTTCTTGACTAATACTATGGATGGTGCCAATGGACTAGAGCTAGGTCTTATATGATCCATTTCTGGTAATTCCTTGAAGCTCTTCTTTTCATCCTTAAAATTTTTGGGATACCGGTATGTTGTGGTGATAATTGGATTGATACCTTCTTCTAATTCAATAGTTTGTTCAAATCCTCTATGAGGTGGTCTCCTTAGTAGTATATCCCCAAAAATAAGACTATGCTTATCCAAGATGGGTTGTACATCAACATGCTGATACTTAGGCATGCCAGTTGATGATTTGGGAAGGAAAGGACATTATGCAACACAAGCTGTATCTCCATGCCTAAATATGCTTTCCATATTTTTGGTTGAAACAACTCAAGGAGCTCCATCAGATAGTCCTTTAAATACCACCTTATTACCATCCACCTTGAACTTAAACTCCATAGTTTGAAAGTTTTGTGAATACTTTCAAATGGACATCATCCAGTGGATTCCAAGTATAGCGTTGGTATCACCCAACTTTATAACATAGAAGTCATTGGCGACGTCGTAGTCACCAATTATAATCCTCAATTTTGGTACCTTATTTGAATGAGATGTTTATAAGCCATCCGCCACCATCACATTAAACCATTCATGCTCAACTGTTTGGATCTCTTTCTTGGTGACCAATGTTGAATCAATAAAGTTGTGAGTAGTTCCACTTTCAATCAACATCAGGTAAAAGCACAAACCTGTGTCACACGAGCTATAAAGGAATCGACCAACAACAAAAAAATTCTTAACTTCAACCACATAAAAATGGTCTTTATGTTTTGAATTTCAAAATGATGTAAACTAATGAAATTTAGAACTTTTGATGAAGTTTATTCCTATAATTTTTTAGTTTTTTTAAAAATTGTTTTCATTATTTTTTATCAATTTAAGAATAAATTTCATAATGCTAAAATTTTTAGAAAAAAGTGACTTCATAGGTCGTCAAGAAACAAATTGAAAAAAACTTCATTTCTCCCTATTTTTTTTATTCCAAATAGGTAACATCAATATATTGTGCATGGATTTTTTTTCAAATTTTGATGTATATTCTTCTTGTATTAATGTTTTAAAGTAAAACTTGTCAAAATTTGATAGTTTTCACAGGATGCCAACTATTGCCTATTTTTTTAATCATTTAAAAAAAAAAAATTATACCCTTTTGAAGAGGACTCTCTCCTCTTGTACCCCATTGTAAGAATTGGCTATGAAGGTAGCCACCCAAGATCTAGAGGCCTAATAGAAAGCACAAATGAGAGAGAAAATAATATGAAAAGAATAAACTATATTCAATGTCAATAATATGAGATAATAGAATGGTACAATAATTACATAGGAGACCCCTTGGTTATATAGCCAAGGTGAGAACATAGGAGGGCATAAGATTATGACTAGTGTCGTAATCGTATGCCATGAGACAACAAGGAAAAGTTATCACTCCACCTAAAGTGGAAAGGTGATAATGTGATAATCACCACAAAAGGTGGGTCACCCACAAAAGGTGGAGAGATATCACATGATGTGTCTACAAAAGGTGGAAGTGATGAGGTAATGACATGTCAAGTCCACCAAAAGTGGAAAATCTCCAACAACCTCCTATGTGGTCCCTAAGTAAACTTAACTAAGGTGTAATCATGACCTAGGACAAGGTACAAGACATTTAATTACACCAACACCCCCCCTTAAGTGCAACTTAGGGAGAATGTACACAAAAGTAAACAATGCAAGATGGGTCCCGGCTAGTAGGCCATGTTAGGTACCCATGTACAAATTTAATGAAATCTCTCACAAGTGGAGTAAAGATAGAAAAACCCAGTGGGAAAAAACTACCCCCCAAAAGAGAGATGAAATACAAAAAGCTATGAACATAGCATGAGAAGGAAAAAACCCCATGTGAGGAAAAAGTACTCCCCATACAAGAGAAGAAGAGATATAAGGTAGCCCCCCCCTCAATGTACAATGATCACCCATGGAAGATGCTCGAGAAGGAATGAAGAAGCTGCTCCAAAACTGTTGAACAACGTTCCTCCCCTTAGGAAGAAACAATACCAAAGGCGTATGAATGAAGTCTCCCCAATCCACAAGTGAAGAAGGAAGAACCCTCAAAATGTAAGAAGTCTTTGAAAGCTATTCAAATGTCCCTGTGTTGATGCTGAAAGATGCCTTTCCCAAACTATGTGAAGCTGCAATGGTGTAGTCACTTCCTGAAACTTGTGAGAACCCCTTTACAACAACACTCCCATCTGTTGAAAAAGAAAACTCAAGATCTAGCAAGGATGTAGGTAGAACATACTCCAAAGACAATGTCTCCTCAAAAGATAAAGTGGCCTCCTCCAACTATTGTACAAATGCATCCACAATCACATCAACCTCGAAAGACTGATCATGTAGAGGAAGGTCAGAGTGTTCCCTCGCAACAACTAAAGAAGAATCACCTTCATCAAAGAGAAGATGTAAGTAATCAAGTGTGTCTCCCAAATATGCAATGTAGGACTCCACAAACAAACTACCAATGTCTGTCAAGTAGTCATCCCATGAAGCTGTTGCTGGAAGACAAGGTATACACTGTTGTACTGAATCACAAGGTACTGAAACTGTCAGAACACAAGTATCATTAGGTACATCAGTCAATATAGGAGATGGAGTATCAACAATAGGCTCAAGAACCTCACGACTAGAAGGCACTCCAAGATTCAAGTAACCATACTCAATCTCCTCAAGTGTATCCACACTAGGGTGAACTGAATCATCAATAGGAGCAAAATATGAGAAGGTGTAGAACTGAGAATGATGATCAACCTCCCCAACTGCAACAAGGGCCTTGCTATGCAAATCCTGAACAATGACATAATTTGGTGTGAACTCTACACTCTTGCCTAAACCACTATGTGTAATCTGATAGATGGAGAGGATATTCCTTGACAAAGTAGGCACACATAGAACATCATTAAATGCTCCACCTTCAACGTCAATAGAACCCTTCCCACAAAATACTAAAGAAGTGTTGTTGGCCATCAAAATGGTTGGTGATGAACAAGAATCAAATGAAGAGTACATATCCTTGGACGAAGTCATATGATGTGAAGCTCCTGAATCAAGGATCCACCTATCTGAATTGGAATCTGCAAAAGCAAGAAATGCTTGCCCCTTATGTTTCTCATGTTGAGATGATGTAGAAGAAGGAGAAGAGCTTGATGTTGTTGCCATGAGAGTTGTTCCTTTTCCCTTAGAAGAAGTGGAAGGGGATGAGTCCTTCTCTTGATATGCAGTTGGCAAGTTGATGTTGTTCTTCTTAAGGATGTGTTTCAACTCATCAATTTGCTTAACATGACAACGATGCTCTTCATGACCAAATTTTTTGCAATATGCACATGTTGGTTGCTCCCTCTTGCTTGAATTATTGTACTTCTTTGAAGACGAAGATGAAGTTGAGCTTTGTTGTGGAGGAGTATATTGTTGGTTCTGTCCTTGTGGTTTTGGTGAATATTGCTTCTGCTTCTTATTATAACCCTTTCCTTGAGTCCCTTGATTCCCTTGATTAGCCACCAAAGCTTTGGAGTTTGAAGACTTGAGAATCCCCATGCTTATCAACTTTTCTTTTTCTAACATCAACATTTCTGTAAAAGCATCAAATGATGGCATAGTGAAAGAACTACCAACTATCAAGCGATGGGTTTGGAAGCTAGAAAAAAATGCTGCATATTCTGATGGAAGCTTTCCCAACAAATTGTAGACCAACTATGCATCCTTCTTATCAATGCCACAATCCTTAAGTTGTGCTCTTAGCTCATTTGCCTTAGTGACATAGTCTTGGATTGTATCAAAATTCTTGGGATCTAACATTGTGAGATCATTGTCAAGCTGATAACCTCTAATCTCGTCAACTTGGCCATACAATTGACCAAACTCGTCCCAAGCTTCTTTACTTGTTTTACACTTATCAATTTGAAAGATTAGATCTTTTGATACGTATTTCCTTAATGTTCCAAGAGCCATAGTATTTTTAGTGCGCCAATCCAAATGAGCAACAGGATTAGCTTGAGGATCAGATGGTGCAACAACAGTTCCATCAATATAATGAGTTAATCCTTTTTCCATTAACTTTCTCCATGCATCAATTTTCCAAGAAGCATAATTATGTGGAGTTAACAAGGGAAAATTAGGAGAACCCATAGGAGCAAAATGAAAGAGAACAAGATAGAGAGAGAGGCACAATCACTCAAGACACCCCCCCAAATTCACTCAATCAAAGAACCCCCCCCAAAAAGATGATTTGGCACTTTATAATTAGTGCGTGTACAATGGCCACTTGCAAGCCAAGCAAAGTGGGCTTCTGATTTTCAATGTTTAACAATAGCCTTAAGTAGGCTACAACAAACTCAAATAACTGATACAAAAGACCAAACTGAGATCTTATATTTACAAATGCCAAAATAGGCAAAAAATGACCAAGTGCTGAAAGTATAATTTCTGATCACAATCACTACAAACTGATAGCACCACTATGAAGTTCAAAAAAAATCATGCACTTTCAAAAAAATGGCACTTGAAAAGGAGTTTGTATGACCTAAACAAAGCCCTGAAAGTTGCAAAAATGGTAACAATTCAGCTACATCTGAGAGAAAATGAATTTTCTGAAAAATCCTTGCATCAAAATCAGAAAATAACTTCACCACTGCGATGTACATGAAAAAATAGCCTAAATAAAAAAAAATTGCTCGAAAAAAGGCCTCAAAACGACCAAGATATGAGCCTCTGAAGTTGAACTACAAAATCAAAAACTCAATCCGTGAGGGGGTCTAAACTTTTCAAAAGGTCGATGACGTAGTGCTGACATCAGCAGTTCACGGCATTAAATTTGACGGATGTATGCCCGTCTCCGGTTGCACAAGGTTAAAGTTGATGGCTGTTTAGCCGTCACAGTTGTCGTCATCTCCCACCAAAAAGCTCCCGGAATATTCTTCTGGCCACCTAAATATTCTTTTGTCAGCCACCGAAATTTAGCCGGATTTTAAAAAAATGCCGCCGATTTTCTGCTGGTTATTTGAAGACCGGCCAGCTGCCAGTGAGTGTGGCCGCTGTTTGCCGCTGGTGGAGAGGAGAGGGGCCCGCAGGGGGCTGCTGTAGCCAGTGGCTATGAGCCACATGGAGGGTGGATGAACTTAGTACAGTCCTGTGAATGGACTTAGTACAGTCCTGCGGACTATACAATACAGTCCGTAGACTATAAGAATTTTATTTTTTTTGATTTTTTAAAATAAAAACTTTACAGTATAAAAAAAAACTGCGAAATATTAAAGGAATTTTTTTTGTTTGAATAATATTATTTTTACAAAAGAATTTTCGCAAAAAAAAATTATTTTTTTTTGAAATAAGATCGTACCAACTACGTAGGTTGGTCGTACGACCAGTCTGCTAAATTTTTTTTGCCTCGATGAACAACTTGCTTCAATTTGGATGAATAGGCAGTTGATCTTAGGGTTTTTGGCCCTTCTGAGCACGATGGCGAGGTCCTTTTGATTGAAAATGCTCCGAAGTGGTAGCTAGGTCTTGGATCTGGCAACCACCTCCAATCTTCAACCCTTTGTAGATTTGGCCTCCGATGTCCAATTGAGACAAAACAAAAGGCAAATCTAACTATCTCGGACACTCCGAATGCAATGGTGAGCTCAGATATGATGCAACAAGCTCCCAAAATGTACCTGCCACACAAGGCCAAAAATGGAACCCTCCAATTTTTTTTTGAAAAGACTAACTAAAGGCACTCTAAAATCTCTAATACCATGTAAGAATTGGCTATGAAGGTAGCCACCCAAGATCTAGAGGGCTAATAGAAAGCACAAATGAGAGAGAAAATAATATGACAAGAATAAACTGTATTCAATGTCAATACTATGAGATAATAGAATGGTACAATAATTACATAGGAGACCCCTTGGTTATATAGCCAAGTGAGAACATAGGAGGGCATAAGATTATGACAAGTGTCATAATCTTATGACATGAGACAACAAGGAAAAGTTATCACTCCACCTAAAGTGGAAAGGTGATAATGTGATAATCACCACAAAAGGTGGGTCACCCACAAAAGGTGGAGAGATATCACATGATGTGTCCACAAAAGGTGGAAGTGATGAGGTAATGACATGTCAAATCCACCAAAAGTGGAAAATCTCCAACAACCTCCTATGTGGTCCCTAAGTAAACTTAACTAAGGTGTAATCATGACCTAGGACAAGGTACAGGACATTTAATTATACCAACACCCATATATATTTTTTAAATATTTTAATACGTTTCACTATTTTTTCATTTCTCTCATGTCTTAATTTAGTGACAAGCATTTGGTATGTTGGCTACAAATTGATCTCTACTTTGACAAGCTACATAGGTGGCATTTCTTGCTTAATCACTATGTCGAGGCTTGAGGAGATGCACAATTTTCTAATATGATGTCGCATCTATGACTTGCACATGTGTAATTCTTATCTATGCTAATTTGAGATAGCTTGTGGGCCCCTCCTCTATATTAACTGTATTTAGGGAATTATTCCCTTTATCGGTTAGTATGTGGGAGCATTGGCAATGAAGTTTAAATTTTCTTCTTGGGAATAATGCACAGTATGGGTTATCCTTCATTCCCAAGACAAGAATTTAGTGGTTAATGGCTCTTTGCTTGTCTCCAAATTGGGAAAACATTCCCATTTGTATGGGGAAAGGTTTACATATATATGAACATTTCTTGATTTGAAATTAGTAGAGATATTTGCTATGACATCTCATTTTTTATCTCACTACTTTTACCTTGCTCTTGGTACTTGTGGCTTGTGCAAATGTCTTCATCACATATGTATTTCCATGATATCTAGATTTTGTTGGCTGTACATGGGACACCATCCATCCTTGGGCTCATACATCTAGCGGATCTGATGATCCTCATTTCTTATCATCTCTTCAATCTTGTAGAAGCTATGCACGGTGAGATTGCCAAAGATCAAATTTGAGACATTTGGCATGGTTATATCATTATAATTTTTGACACATTGAAGTGGGTTTTATTTGTTAATTGTGCACCATCCTTTCGTGCAATAAGCTTATAATGGTATTTATTTCATTGTTTGTACCGTATGATTTCTAGTGTGTGATGGAATTTTTAAAAAGCTATCTTTGGTTATTACTAGTCTTCACATTTTTCTAGTTTCTTGTTGAAGAAACAATGCAAAACTCCTTTAGGGTGGTGGTTCCTCCAAGATACCATGAACTTCGAGATGCAAGGCCCTTCTACAGAGAGAAATTAATCCTAACTTGCATTATAGAATGCCAGCCAGTGGAGGAGGCAATTATAATGGTTATAGGGAATGACTGGTTAGAATTTCATTCCATGTCACTCCCTCATGAGGTAGCATCTCAATTTGTTTCAAATTTAATGGATGTTTTGTGGTGTGGTTAGATGGTTAAATTTTTAGTTGGCTCTTATATTTTGCCTCACATTTGTCCTCTTTCTTCATTGCAAAATTCTCTTGAGGATTATGACATTTTAAATGGTTCTAATCTTGTTGGAGGTGTTCTTTGTCAGCAATTCATCCTTTTCGACCGTTCAATCTCATCTCTCTTGAGTTCAATGGCACATGGATTGCTTGATGATTATTCATATGATTTCATAAAAAAATTATATGGTCTCAAACCTAGACTAGGCCATACAATTTCCAACATGCTCCTGGACCTCTTTGATGCAGTGCAATTTCTCATTCACCATGCTTTGGTGGAACTAAATTCCACTCCATATTTCCCTCTTCCTATAGACTTAGTCATAAGAAGAAAGTGGGATTTACTCATAAATCTCATTTTTGCACCTCTTCCGCTTCATTTTGTTTGGAACTTCCTAAAAGTTGTGGACTTTGTATCAGCTCTACTCGGAGTGATTTGTGGTGTAGGTTCTATTCACTCGAGATTTTTCGATTGTTGTTGCTCATCTCCATGGCTCAACTCTTAGCTCTTATTGTATATCTCATGGCTGAAGTTCATTTCTAAGTCTTATATGTTTTAGAATGGACCTAATTTTTCCTTGGTTCTAGTTTTCTCAATTTAAAGCTCTTATCTCTCTATTAATCTTCATGTACGGAGCTTCTTCTTTTCTTTCATTAGGAATATTATGTAATAGAACTTGTTATACCATTTAAGGGATTTAGGTTTCCTTCTTGTTGTACAGTTTCTCTCACTATCTCATCTACTTTTTGTATCCAGATAGTTCAAATTCTATGACAATTTTTGTTCTCTCAATGCCATAGCCCTCTATGTACTCTTTTCTTTGCAATAAAAGTTTGTGGTTCAACCACCTTTTTAGAAAAAGAAACTTTAACAACCTACTTATATTATTTTAAAAATAAAATATATTAAAACTAATCAAAATATTTTAAAAAATACATATTCAGATTCACCACTCCAAGCTCTACAAAAGGGTTATTTTTTTTAAAATATAATTTTGACTGAAGAAATACATAGACAATTTCAACCAAAAGGGTTTCTATAGAAAGGGTTTTGGACAAAACCCTTTCTATAGAAACTCCGCACATGAAATAAGCCAATTTGAAAGCCAATTTGAAAGCAACAAAGGGAAAATTTTATTTTTTTGGATTCAGCCAAAACCCTTTGTGCCACATATACACCACATGGTTTTGGTCGAAACTTTTTCAGCCAAAAATATTTTGCTTGAGACTATTTATTTGGTTGAAAGTGTGACACATATTTGTGCTTTTACCCCACAATTATTTTTATCCTTGCAATACCCCACAAACTTTAGATGAATTGATTCTTGGAGTTCCAGTCATAGTGGAAATTACACCATCCTTCCTTTCTTTAGGTGTAGGTTTTTTTGCTCTTGGTAGTTCTTCCACTATTTCCTCTTGCTCACTACTTACACGAAATTTATCTTCTTCCTCACTATTGGGCATGAATTCTATGTAATGGAGCGTGCCTTTTCCAAGGAATCTATGCCCTAGTGGCCAAGTTTCTTTCTAAGTAGAGAAAATTTTCTTTCTTGTTAAATCTTGCCTAGTTTTTCATCCATTCTCTTTTTTGCCATTCCCTTGATATATATTGTGTTATTTTGTCCCTTTGGAATGGGGATCCTTAGATGTTATCTTGTTCTTTATAGCACTAGAATCCATATCCCTATCCTTCTTAATGGCTTCTTGAAGTGTACTAGGGTTGAGGTCTTCCACTCAACCCCTTAAAGGGTCCATTAGGCCATCGATGAATAGGACAAGAAATCTTCTCTAAAATATTTCAGTGACCAAGATTGAAATCTTTTGAAATTACACAATATATTTGTCAATGGTTCCACATTTCCTTAGTTGCTCCAATTCCTTAAAGTGGAGCTCTGGGTCCTTGCTGTCAAATCTCCCTATTAGTTTCTTTATGAATTATCAACACATATGAAGTGACTTATAGTTATATTAAGTTTTTGCATAAAGAATTATTGGGAATTAGCAAGGTTGCATTTGGTATAAGAGCCTGCATAAGATCAAAATTAATTAATTTCATTGGTTATCACATTTGATTTTGTTTTTTTAGTACTTTGATCTTGCTACACTACACATTTAATTACTTTGCACATTAGAAAATAAAGCTTGAAAAATAAAATAAAAAATACTACTTTAATTTAGGGTTTAAAAAAAATCCATATCAATTATTTCTTTTTATAATCATGATAATTTTTTCTTGCAAATATTAATGTTTTATTCTGATATTATTTTGTATAATATTTTAATTGATAGTGTTGTGTGGTCTCACAACATGCACCATTTTTTTGTTTGGCAAGATGTGGAACCCCTTTCTTGCTACTTTTCCTTTCTGTCCTTTGCTTTTGTTTGCTTGGGTGTGCTGCTTTTGGAGGAAATGGTAAAATGGAATTTTTTGTTTTAGCTTACCTGATCCCTACCTAAGTCCCTATCTTTAATGGATTTGGGGTGTTGCAAGCTCTTCTCCCTAGTCTTATTGATTTACCAGACCCTCAGATCTTGGAGTTGATGTGGTTGTGCTAAGGACATTGTATCTTTGGTTGGTTTTAGCTTTTTGCCTTGTTAGTAAGCCAAGTCCATGAGTCGTCACCATGATAAATCATCCCGATGCGCACATCCCCTTTTCTTTGTTGGTTAGCTCGATGGTTGCTCTTTTCTTTTCTTTAGCTGGAGAATAGAAACTAGAGGTTCTATTGTGAATATATTTTGTAATCAATTTGGTCTCACCTAAACCCAATTTTGGGTCCTCTCTTTGCACCTGGTTCTCATGAACCCAGTGGGTAAACTTCTGGTTATTGGTAATCTTTCCAAGGCTTGGTACCAAAGGATTCAAACCTTGTGATTGTTAACGGTCAAGTATCCAAAGTGCCTTTGCTTATAAATTCTTTGTCTCATAAGAATTAAAGTGACATGTAATCCTTCTACACCATCTTCTTCTCTAATGGTGGGCCCTACACAAAAATTGAGGTGTTCATGATTTGAACCCTAACTTGCCATGATTGCACCTTTATTCAGGGAAATTAATGCATTGTAACATGAAATTAATGAAGGTGTAAAACTATGCACGTACTTGGCACCACCTCAAGCATGTTGTTTCTTTCATAACACTCTACCTTGCACTATACTGCTAATTTGTGAGGACATTGAAGAATCAATATCAAGATTGTGGCATGCAAAGAAAGGTAAACCTTGAGAAACCAAAGAACATAACTATCAAGGGTTTTAAAGTTGCATTATGAAAGATAATCGTATCGCTAGAAAAACTAGGTATGTTTTAGATAACTAAAATTTTGTTGGTCTTTCTATGCATGCATGTCTCAGGATAAATGGCATTTCCCCTAGCAATTAAAATGTTGATTATTTTTGAAGTAAATTTAATTGAATTGTAGATTGAAAGTTTTATGAATTGTTTAAAATGATTGGTTAAATTTAACCCTAACTCACACACAAGGAACACATCTACCAATAATGCAATAAATTTAGTTAAATATGAGCACTTCCAAAAGGAAGCTAGAGCAGGAATTTCAATATTTTTCTTTGCAAGCTGAACCAGTTGGTCGGATAGTTATTGACGTCCATCAAGGGTGTTTTTCTAATATTGAATTCATCAAACGGGTTCGACAAGTGAATGATTCTCAATGCTCAAAGAATGTTACATGCAAAAGGGGAATTTACACAAGGGGTGCAAATTCACTCCTATACACTTCCATCTCAGACTTAGAATCATAATCAAATTTATTCTTTTTCTCTTTTTTTCTTCTTTACATTCCTTATGAACATGTTGAGGCTTACCACAGTTCCAACAAATAACTTTGGAATTTCTAGGAGATTTAGATCTCCCCTTGGACTTGGATTTTTCACACTTCTCATTCTTCTTTCCTTTTTCCTTAGGTATTTCACAAACATATAGGCCTCCTTGGTAGTAATGAATACCTTCATCCTCTCTTCAAAAATAAAAGAACCCACCTCATCGTCAGTCTTCAATATAATAGAAGTACTCCCAATAGCCATAACAAGAGAATCCCATGAATCAAGAAAAGAAAAAAGCAAGATCTGATATTTCTCCTCATCCATTTTGACACCAACTGATTCTAATTGAGCCACCAACATATTGAATGCTTCTAGATGGTCTGTGATTTTTCCACCCTCTTCCATTCTCAAGGAATACAACTTCTTCCTTAATAAAATCTTGTTCACTAAATATTTGGCCTAATACATCTCACCAAGATTCTTCCATAGTTTATGTGCATAGGTATTTTCATGGAAATTAATTAAAACAGAGTGTTCCAAGCATAATCTGATTAGAACCTTGTCTTTACAGTCTATAACATCATATTGAGTAGCTTGAGTAGGATTTGCATGCCTTGAAACATTCTCATCAATAACATCCCAAAAATATCGATCTATCAACAAATCCTCCATGTCTTTAGCTTCCACATCTCAATTTTTTTTCTAGAAAATTTATCCACCTCTATTCTCCTTGAAGAGCTTGTCATCCAAAAATTCTTGTAACAAGATCACAAAGTGTCTTGTACAAAAAATCCGTCTCAAATTTGGATTAGTTCAAAAAAACCCCAACAACCCACAATTAAAACCAAAGGTGATCAAGCTCTGATACCTCTTGTAAGAAAGCTAAGGTAGTAGAGAAAAATCTTACACTAATCTTGAGAGGAGAGTAATGTAAAACTTTTATAGATCTTGAATAGTTATAAAAATGTAAACAAAAATAAACATAAATATCATGCATACCATGACATAGTGATTTATGTGGGGAAGACCCTTTTGGGAGAAAAACCTCACACTCCAAAATATGCCCAATATATTATTCAGTAAATCACAAAGATTACAATATACTTGCAGAGCAAGCTTCTCACAGGAGTATCACCACTCAGAGATCAAGAGACAACATGACTTCTATTAGAGTCTCAGAATACATCACCGTTTATCTCTACGATATCCATAATACAATGCCCTCATAAAATAGGGTTATATTCTAGGGCAAGATAGGCCAACAAAATATCCACCATTAGATCTAAAACCTATTATTAACAGTCTAGATTTACAATGTATCATTTATCTAATGTATGTCGTCCATTTTAGTAGTTTCCTGAAAAATTTAACAAAATCTTTTTTACACACATCCCACTCCTCTCTGTTGATGCCATTTCATATTACACCTATCGGTGTAAGTAGGAAACACACACACACACACAAACACACATATATATGCATGTATAATTACAAGGTTGAGACACATTTTCTCAAAAATTCATCCCCTCTCAATAGATTGTTGTGTTCTAATAGAGGAAACCATATGCATATCATTTTAAATATTTATTTTGAAGTTAGCTACTTTATTTTAATTGATATGTATCTTCATTGTACTTTATATACAAGTAAAGTGAGTGAAAAATGCAATGGTGAAAATTGCACTTTCCTCTTTCCCCATTTTTTCGAGCTCTCTTTGATTCAATTGTCCTTTATATAATGACTAGTGTACAAGCCATATAAATTTTACTTAAAATATAGTACATAAATTAAACCTAACTTGATTTCATGTGCACTTATTCCTAGGGATCAATCTTGAGCCTCAACTTATCAGTCCACCACTTGAGTTCAAGTCCATAGTTGCAAAATCAAACTAGTTATGCTCTATAATTTAAAGAAGTGAACCCAACTATTTAAAATTGGGTTTTATTTTATTCCTTTCTAGGTGACTACTATGTGATGAATTGAAGTGCTATTGTAGAAACATACATGATTACTTATTTTTCATTACCAAAAGCTATTAAATTGGTATATTAGGGGTTCAATCACAGGAGAATACATACTTTCCTAAAAAACTCCTCAAATGTATTGATATATAATGCTTGCCAATAATTAAAAATTGTAAATACCAAAAAAAGAAAATTATAAAGATCAAAATTACCATCTCACACAAATCAAATTCTTACACAAAATTCAAAACTACAATCACAAAAGTCACTTTTATAATCATAAATATGAAATAGACAAGCAAGCCATCATTCAATCTATTCCTAATATTTTCTAAATACTAAAATAATTGAATTACTCCATATGTTGTATGTTTAACTTCAATTGAAACAAAATTGGCTAAATAAGTAATCCCAATCATTTCAAAATTTAAATTCAAATTTGGGCTTGAGTTGATCCCTTCCTAGGTACAAAGTGTTTCATTGCATCTATGTGAGTTATATTTAATGATTAACTCTAAAATTTGATTTAAATTTTGTGAAGGATTTTGAATCCTAAAGGCACAATAGATAATCATAGCATTAGTTACAAATTGCATCAATATTGTAACAACTTATATACATGATTACTTGTTTTTGTTCATTACTAAAAGCTATTAAATTGGCATTCTAAGAGTTTGACCAAAGGAGAATGAATTTTTTCCTAACAAACTCAAATGTATTCCTATATAATACTCATTAATGATTAAAAATTATAGACATATAAACAAATAAATCACATAGATCAAAATTTTCTTCACACATAAGTAAATTTTTTACATAAAACTACAGTCACTCAAATCACTTCCATAATAAAAAATAAACTAGAAACATATATCATCATTCAATTCCTAACACTATCTAAATAGTGAAAGAATTGAAATACCTGATAACCTATATTCTCAACTTCAATGGTGTAGACACCCAAAATTGTGCATGTCATAACATTACCTAGTCAATACGTGACCTTATAAGACATCTTGTAATATTTTACCCTAGGTCATTACATTATCCCACTTATCCCATTTATTCCACTTAATCATCTTCCTAATTAATTAAATAAATCCCATTTATTTAATTAATTCCCTTTCACATGTCTCAAAATAATTTAAATTAAATATTTGAATTAAATCCCTCATCCCTCACTTTTACCACATTGCAACATGTGCCACATAACTACAACTCTTCACTTGCACAAATAATTTGAATAATTTTATTATTTAAATTATGAGACTCCCACTCACATTGTATTTTTAGCCTCGATTCATTGTGTGTCATAGGCATCTTTTCCTCCAAAATAAATAAAAGAATCCCACTTATTCCCTCAAATCCTAATTTTAGCCTCATGTCATAACCCACTTAATGTGCGTCATAGGCACTAAAATCAAATTTTAATCCTAGCCATAAACATCACACAATTTACTTTTAAGCTTATCCATCAAATCAAATGAACTCTTTCCTATAAATATAGCCTCACATAGGCCATTTGGACCATCTTCTTTTAGTATCCTCACTCTACCAAAATTCTTTCAAAATTCTCATCTATCTATCTATCCTCTACCATCTAGATCAAATTCATCTTAATGTTATGCTAAAATAGTGAGCAACCAACATTCCTCCATCAACAATCCTTCAAAATCTTGTATTCTCATGGGAGGTTGTGAAGAGAAATGGAGATAAATCAAGTTTAGCGTGGATTTGTGTTTGCATTTGCTTGTTATTTTGATTTTCATGTTTGCTCGTACTCTATTGTGCTACTTAGGGTTTTGATATCTTTTTGTTTTAGTTTTATATATGATTTTTCCTAACTACATTAGTGAACCCGAAGTGAAATCCTTTGATCTAGCTTTCCTTTTGTAGGTTTTATTGACTTTTTGTTGCAAATCTACTATTTTTTGGACAAAACCCTAGGTTTTGCAAATTTCTTCATATCTTACAAGTGGATATGAATTTTTCTACAAAATTTTCATAGAATATTTTCCATCATATAAGGAAGCTACAAAAGAGAAATTGTAGATTTATCACCATTTTTGTAGGAGTGATTGTGATTTTATGTTTTTTCATAAAATTGACTTTTTGGGTGTAAATCAATGAATTTTATGAAACATTTTATATTTCTAGAAAGATCTTAAAATTATAATGAGGGTGTTCTTTTATAGATTTTATTTTGAGGTCAAATAAGGTGCTAAATGATTTGATCTTCGTTTTCTCTAGGGTTTTTAGAAATCCACATTTTTGGGTGCAAAATAGGGAATTTTTTTATGGCTGCATTATAATATCATTTTTTGATTTTGTAGGTGAATCTAAGGAGTTGGAACAACATTGGAATCAACATCTACAATAGATTTAAGGATGAAAAAATTAGGTGCACACATTCCATCTTTCATCTCTAATAATTTCTTGTCAACACACTTCAATTTGGGGCTTAAAAAGAACAACTTGTTTGATCACACACTTGGATTTTGGGCTTAAAAAAACATCTTGTTTGCTGTCACATCATTGAAATTGGGTTAAAATGAACAAATATCTTCCTAAACATTTGGCTTGGGATCTAAAAAGATCAAGTGCTTGAACTATTTTACACACATTTTGATTTTCTAAAGGGAAATTAACAACTTTGAGTGTGAACCAAGTGCATGTGTGTATGCTCTCTCCTTGCATTGAAAAGTGATATTGGATATCAAAAACATCTCACTTGGTTCGCTTTTGTCATACCCTTCTTAGGAGGCCTTCTTGGAGACACACCACTCTAAGGCACAACCTCAATCGAGGTGTGAATCAAAAGACACCCTCGTTTGGAAGTTGAAATCTTGTCACTCTTGGCTAAGACCCAAATAAATTTATACCTTTGGGAAGTGAACGTGAAGGGTGGGTTACCCCTTTCTCCTAGTTGTGTCATAGAATTTTGCTTTCAAATCATCCCTAGTCAACGTCATGCATCCTAGCTTAAGACCTAATTGGCCATACCCACTTGACTAACAATACAGGCTTTTTGTTGTGTATTCAAGTGTTTGCTTAATCATAACATTTAATCTTGAAAGACAATTTTATCATTGTGTTCAATGTGTGTGTAATGCATTTACATGTGAGATCTTGAGTTTGATATTTCCCAAGTGAAACTTTCAATAAAAATTTTCCACATCATCCAATCTTTCCAAGCCAAATCATCCTAGTCATTCAAGAAATTACATCATTTTAAATCATCATTGTAATCTTATTCAAATATTTTCCAAAAGTGACACCATGCCAACATTAGAAGACCTAGCACAAGAGCTTGTTCATATACTTCATGAAACTCAAACAAGCTAATCACCTTTAAACCAACAAATCATTCAAGGAATCCATGACATGATCTAAAAACTTCAAACAAGCCAATCACCTCAAATGCAACATCTCATAGTGCAAGCCCAACATCTCATAGCCACTTTTCAAACTGAACAAGCGCATCATCGTCTATTCATTCAACACCAATCAATTCCACCTCATTCCTATGTGGAATCTCACTCCATTGCATATAAATCTAATCCATCCACCTATCAAAAAAATTCCATATCACCTTATCCCACATGCTTCCATAACAATTCCATATGACCTTATCCCACCTTTTTCCATGTCAATCCTATATCAACCTATCAATTCATCCCACAACAAGCACATGTGAGCCAAATTCCACCTGTGCAACTATTGGCATATGGCTTGGAGAGACTATTCTTGACTTCTTGTGTTGTCATTGATGGCAACTGGAGTCAGTAGTATGGTCCACAATGTAGTAGTTTCTCCTAACGACAATGGAAGTGACTGTAATCTACTAGCAGAAAGTATGAGGAACATGACATCTAGTTGACAAGCTGATCTGAATACTTCACTGAATCACTACTTTATGGTGTGGATCCCTAGGGAAGCTGGTTAGCATAAATGCTATCCTATTAGAAAATTTTGTGGTATTGCATTAGTCAGAATACGAGTTAAGATTTTTAGAAGAATGATTTACTGCTTATTTTGTCATTATGGCTGACCTAATGTATATGTCATGTTGTAGATGTATGTGGTGTATGTATTTAGCTATTTCTTATGTTTGGAATTTTGGTTTGGGTCCCTACTATAGTCTAGTCAACTTGTGTGGGTACACATCAACTCTAATTAATGATTTGGGCTGACATAAGGAAAAGTATTCTATTCTCTTTTGAAGCTGACAAATAACAATTTCTTGTTAGCAGGTATATAAATGAGATCCAAAAATCATTTTTGGTGTGGCAAGTAGAAGAAAAAAATAGAGAAGTGTGTGTTTGTGTAAAAAAGTGCAGAACAACTACATGGGCCAATTTCAGAAGATCTATTGAGTAAATTTTACAGAAGGGTTTCTAGAATAGAGAAAAATAGAGTAGAGCAGAAGTGTGAATTGGATGAAAGATCCAAAATTTGATTGTGTGCTTAATTGGAACTGATTCTAGGCATTTGTAGATGTTGCACTCTCAGTTTAAAATTTTGTTATACTTTCAATTATACTTTGAAGGCAATGAGCCTTTCTCTTTTGAGCAGTGAGCTTTAGGAAATGCACTTGAATGCAAGTGCATTCCCCTTTTTATTATACTTTTAATAGAGTATACTTTGTGGATTAATCTCCACCACGGTTTTTCCCCTAACAGGGTTTCCACGCAAAAATCTATGTGTTATGGTGTTGTTTAATGTGTATGCATGTTTTCTTTTGTTTATATGTTATGGATATTATTGAGGGTTTAATTATTGTTGCTGATTAAGATCTGACTTGAAAATATATTTTTTCCGAACACTAATTCACTCCCCCTCTCAGTGTTCCTAGTGTCCAACAATTGGTATCAGAGCTGGTTCCTCTTCTAATGTTTAACAACTTGAGGTGGATCATGAATTACAATGGATGTTGCTGGTCTTCAACAAAAACTTATGGTGGCACTTGATGATCTTGATCAATCTAAAGCAGAGGTCATGGAACTAAAAACAAATCTTATGGCCACTAAAAAATTCATCCAATCACTGAAGGATAAGATAAATGAGTCAAGGGAAAAGAGGAAGGAACTGTGTGATCAATTGAAGTAGAAAGAAAGCAAAGGTCTAGATGATGTCCATCTGAATCAAACCCTAAGAGAAATAACAGAAGAATGTGAAAATATTGCTAAGGACAATACAACTCTAAAGCTTGAAATGGAATATGTGGCAATGAAGTTTACCAAAGAGTTTGAAGAAAGAAAGAAGAATGAGGAGAATCTGGCTCAGTCCCTAAAAGAAAAATCTGAAGAATGCAATAAAACTAATAGTGGATTCATTCAGTTAGAGATTGAACTGCAACAATCTAGAAACAATGAACAAGAGCTTGAGAGACAGGTAGTTATTCTTAGAAATGAGCTTCCTACTGCAAATGAATTCAAGGAGAAGTTTAGGATAAGCTTTGCTAGGCTTGATGAGATAACTAAAGGACAAAAGGAGAAAAATGACAAGCAAGGTCTTGGCTATGAGAAGGGTGAGAGCTCTAGATCTGAAGAGAAGAATCCTGATAAGAAGAATAAAGGCAGAAGACATCCAATAAGGCAACCTAGTGCTCAAAAATTTAATGGATATTGTTTTTCTTGCAATAAATTTGGACATATGGCTTCTTAGTGTAGAAGAAAGACAAACCCTATTATTCCATCATTTTCCGGTCAGTGTTTTAAATGCAAAAAGTTTGGTCATAAGGCATTAGAATGCAGAAGTATGTTAGTTAGTGCAAGTAACATTAAATGCTATACCTATGGAAGATTTGGACATGTTGCTAATCAATGTAGATCAGGAGGAAATCAATGGAATGTATGGTATATACAAAAAAATCTGGTATGCTACAACTACAACAAACTTGGGCACATTACAAGATTCTGCATAAAAAGAAACATGAATAAAATAGGTCTGGTTTATCAAGGGAGAAACTCACAAAAAGAAAACAAAGGAAATTAAAAAGCATCCATAGAAGAGACAAGAGATTAGATGAAGAATACATGGGTAAAGAAGAGTGAATCTGATGAAGACAATATGACTATACTAGAAGCTCCCTCTGGTAATTCTTCCAGCAATTAACTTCAGACCAGAGGCCTAGGGGAAGTTTCTCATGGAAAATCCTTGTTCCTCTATGTGTAGTTGGTTCTGAATCCCAAGATGCCGTCAAATTTTTTTTCACTCATTGTCAAATGCATTGGTAATCATTTGTTGTGTCAGATGAAATGTTGAAGGTCCAAAGTTAGATTCTTCACTTGCTGTCTAAGTTTTCAGTGTATCCAAAACTTGTAGGGCAACACATTTAATGCAGTAGAGAGTTAAGTAGGTGAAGTTATAAAATGGAATGTGGAACCCTAATTTTTCTCCATCTACCAAAGGAGAACATTTGGAGAACCTTTCTTTGCAAAAATTTGAAGGAGTAAAAATGAATCTAGCAACAAATTCTCTAGGTATATCTGTTGCTTGTCAATTTCACAATGCTTTGGTAATCAGTAGAACCTTGCTTGTCACAAAAGTGATATGGTTTATCTTGAATAGATTGGATGGTGGTATCCTTACTCTAGATAAACCCTATTATATTTCTAAGGATGTAATCAGAATGTTAATAGGTTTGTGTGAAGTTTATGATGTTTCAAAAAAGAAATCGATTCAAAATATTGAGGTTGAAGCCCTAACTAGAATAACGGGAGATCAAAGGGCTCTGGTAATTTCTACAGTCAAAGATCCTTTAACAAGGTATATTACTCATGGAATTTCATGTAAAATCTTCTTCATAAATTGAGAAGGATCAACCTCAGTAGGTGCAATATATATTGCTCATAAAATGATAATAGAAGGAGAATACTTTGACCTATTTGGTTTGATAAAAGATCAATTAATGGAGAATGTACAATTGTCAAAGGACATAGGCTACTCTTTCAGGTTTGAAACTCTAGCTATATGCGTTATGATGTATTTCCTAAATTGCTTTCCTTTGAATGACAATGTGGCGAGGAAAGAAAACATGTACCATTTTGCAAAAAAAATTTGGAACATTTCAACTCGTTTGAAAATGGTGAAAGAGTTTATGAGAACTTATTTAGGAAGTTGTTAGAAAGGTTTGGTGCGAGTGTTACTCCTCTTTTAGTAAAGATAGCTGAAGTTGGAACATCTTTTAGAAAGGAAAAGAAAAGGAAGAAGAGAGAGAGAACAGATTGGTGTCACTCCTCTGGCACCCAAGTCAACAAAAATTGAGGAAAAATGAAAAGAACAGCTGATTGTGGTTGTAGTCAATGAAGACTCTGGGGAATATACTCTAAGAGATCAACCAAAACCAGTTGAACCGGTTGTGGAAATTATAGAAGATAGTGGTGATGAAGGTGCTATGTTTAAAGAAAAAATATTGCAAATTATTCAAGATGAAGATGATATGCAAAATATAATTGATATATGGTTGAATGGACCATCTTATGAGTAGGATTTCATTGAAAAAAATCTAAGAAGGTACTTTTTTGATAACAAAATTGAGTTGGAGAGTCTGCAAATGATCTTCCAGATGAGCTGATTCAGTGTGTTAGAGAGGCTATGGCCTCTGTGCCTCTAGACAAAAAAGAGGAAGAAATAATATCTCATCTAAAGATGTAGTTTAGACTATCTTAGGTGGCCTCATGTGGTTGTCAAGTACAAGGATAAGTTGGAGGAAATTGAAAAAGAGCTTGTCAGAATAGGTCAAGATTATAGTATATAATTGATATATGGTTGAATGGACCATCTTATGAGTAGGATTTCATTGAAAAAAATCTAAGAAGGTACTTTTTTGATAACAAAATTGAGTTGGAGAGTCTACAAATGATCTTCCAGATGAGCTGATTCAGTGTGTTAGAGAGGCTATGGCCTCTGTGCCTCTAGACAAAAAAGAGGAAGAAATAATATCTCATCTAAAGATGTAGTTTAGACTATCTTAGGTGGCCTCATGTGGTTGGCAAGTACAAGGATAAGTTGGAGGAAATTGAAAAAGAGCTTGTCAGAATAGGTCAAGATTATAGTATGTTTTTGGATAATGACAAAGAAATTAAGGAGAAGATTAATGTTCTATAGGTTGAGCATTCAAAAGTTCACTCTACCAGAAGTACTCTTATGGATGCTTTCTGGAAAGTGAAAGATCATACCGAATGCAGATTAGAGCAAATGATTGAAATTCTAAAGGAAGGAGAAAAGTTGAATGATTCCTTCACCATTCCTGAATCCCTTGTTTAGATTATCAATAGGAAATTAAAGAGAATAACAAATTGATTATAGCTATTAAGATTATAGTGGACTCCTGGAAGAAATCTTTTCTGGAAATGAAAACTAAGTATAAAATAATCTTCTAATTTGTGCAATATTTTTCCAATTTTTGATCAAAACTCTCAATTTTGCTAAAGGGAGAGATTAGTAAAATTTTAGAGAAAAGAAGTGCAGCAAATGTAGTAGAAACTTTTCATTGATGTCAAGGGGGGAGAGAATGCAGTGAAAAATTTATTGATATCAAAAAGAGCAGTAATTTTGGTTTTTGAGTTTTGACACTTCGTCACTTTTCACTAAGTGTTGCCATCAATGCCAAAGGGGGAGATTGTTGGCATATAGCTTGGAGAGACTGTTCTCGGCTTCTTGTGTTGTCATAGATGGTAACTGGAGTTAGCAATATGGTCCACAATGTAGTAGTTTCTCCTACTGACAAAAGAAGTAAGTGACTTTAATCTATTGGTAGAAAGTATGAGGAATAGGACATCCGGTTGACAAGTTGATCTAAATACTTCACCGGATCACTATTTTATGGCGTGGATCCCCAAGGAAGCTAGTTTATCATATATTCTATCCTATTGGAAAGTTTTGTGGTGTTGCATTAGTCAGAATACGAGTTAAGAGTTTCAAAAGAATGATTTACTACTTATTTTCTCATTCTGGTTGACCTAATGTATATGCCATGTCGCAGATGTATATGGTGTATGTATTTAGCTATTTATTATATTTTGAAATTTTGGTTTGGGTCCCTACTATAGTCTAGCTAACTTGTGTGGGTACGCATCAACTCTAATTAATGGTTTGGGATGACATAAGTCAAAGTATTCTATTCTCTTTTGAAGTCGACAAATAACAATTTCTTGTTAGCGGATATAAAGGAGATGTAAAAATCATTTTTGGTGTGGAAAGTAGAAGAAAAAAATAGAGAAGTGTGTGTTTGTGCAAACAAGTGTAGAACAACTACATGGTCCAATCTAAAAAGATTTGTTGAGCAAATTTTATAGAAGGGTTTCTGGAATAGAGCAAAACAAAGTAGAGCAGAAGTGTGAATTGGATGAAAGATCCAAAATTTGATTGAGTGCTTAATTGGAACTAATTCTAGGCATTTGTAGATGTTGCACTCTTAGTTCAATTTTTTTTTATAATTTCAATTATACTTTGTAAGGCAGTGAGCCTTTCTCTTTTGAGTAGTGAGCTTTAAGAAATGCACTTGAATGCAAGTGCATTCCCCTTTTTATCATACTTTTAACAGAGTATACTTTTTGGATTAATCTCCACCATGGTTTTTCCCCTAATAGGGTTTCCACGTAAAAATCCAAGTGTTATGGTGTTGTTTAATGTGTATGCATGTTTTCTTCTGTTTATATGTTATGGATATTATTGAGGGTTTAATTATTATTGTTGATTAAGATCTGACTTGAAAATCATTTTTTTTTTAACACTGATTCACCCCCCCTCTTAGTGTTCCTAGTGTCCAAAAGCAACAAGATAAAAATCCTTTAAGTCTTAATGCCACCTTTGACAAGGGAAATACCAATCTAGCTCATGCATGCTATAAATATATTATACCACCATCTAATCAAAGGCCTATCCTAAAGCCACTATGGCCTAGTCTAAATCCATTGGTCCCCATATATTCCAACCCATCAAAACCTTCATTACCCACACCATCATCCAATCCTCCATCAATTCCATGCCCTAAGTGCAAACATTACAAATGCAAACCCAAATCCACCCATCCACCTACAAATGATGTGACCTAAGGGCTACTAGCAAGGAGTCAACCATGTAAACCATTTCCCATCCTTGAGCTTACTAAATATTCTTCCAACACCATACCTATTCTTCTAATTCCATCATGTCACCCACAACCCCTTGAACCTATTCTAGCTTGTCTCCCCCCATGAGCTTGAGTCAACCTCCATCATGCCATCATGAGATTGACCATCAAGAAGATGTTGAGCCCCTCCAAGAACCTTTCTCATCCACTTCCATTCAATCAAGCCAAGAGGTATGTCAAGATCCTAATCCTAAGCATGGGGAAACATCAAGCCCTTCTACTAATCAAGATCAAATCATTTTCATTCAACCTATCCATAACATATATATTTTGCATGATAAATAAATTATTCATGATGAAGAACCTATCCATGTGAAAATTGATCTTATCCATAACCCCACTACCATTCATGAACAAGACACCCAAGATCCACATAATGAAAGTCTTGTTGACCTACTTCAACATTCACCCTATTTCATGGCCTTCCTTCAAAGTGAAGAAAAGTCCCCTCCATCTAGCCCTATCCATGATGCAGAAACTCCCACTTTTCATGATGCGACATGTGCCTCCCAAGCTCACATAGAAGATCAAACAAATAACTTGAATCTACATGAACATAATAAAGATCCTAATGATCCTCCCACATCAACTATCAATCCCACCTCATGTACACCATCATATCCTATTGGTTTATCCACCTTCATCCATGAGTGTTCTTCTTTTGGACAACAACAACCTTTATCCACTTCACCTTCTTCATCTAATAATGAACTCAAGTCTAGTGTCCAAAACACACCTAGTCCCATTTTCCATCACATACTTCAAAACATGAACTATCAAGGTAAAGGCTTAGGCCTTTATGAACAAAGTATTTTGGAAGACAATCCATGCCAAGGTCCCTCCACACACTTATGGCATTGGATATACACCCCAAGGACACCAATATCAAGATATTGCTACTTCCTCCATGCATCCTAATTCCACCTCCTTTGATCATAAGCCCTATCATACACCCAAAACATATGTTGTCATTCCACCTCCATCATCCTACAAATCACAAAAGCATGTGACCGTACACTTTCCACCATCCACACTACCACCATTGCTTCCAAATCCTAATATCCCTCCATTTAATCTACCTCCACTACTCCCAACACCTAATATCCCCATTATCTAGTCCCCTTATCCACCTACACATAAATCCTCTAAAAATCCTAATCATGACCAACAAATGAACACATTATCTAAACATAAAGATTCCACTCATTCCACAAAACCCAAGGGATTCCAAAATAAAAATTTGGATGCCTCTACACATAAAGTCAAAAATCCTAAAGGTCCTAATGCCTTAGCATACAATTGCAAAAAGTCAAAGACAAGTACATCCAAAAAGAAATATAATCTCATACCTTCAAAAGAAAAGTCTAAAAACAAAATGGTTTGGATACCTAAGAAAAAATAAATCAAGTCAAATGAGGCATCCACATCACAAAAATCCTAACCATCCTCTTCCATATAAAAATCCAACTCCTTTTAGAAATCCCACCAACAAAGAAAAAATAATAAAAATATTGTCTATGTGGGTACCTAAAGCACTTTGTCAACCATCTCCTAAGCAAACATTGCCATTTCTTCCTACACCACCTTTCTATCAAAAAATTCAATGTTTAACATAGTGTGTGCAACCATTGGTCATGATTCCATTCCCACATACCTCCATCTCCCAATCCTTCAACTACTATCCTACATATCTTCCCAATCATCTTCCTATGGTTCATGCTTTTGCATAAACCTTTCATCCATCCTTTGGCATAAATCTTATATAATAAACATCATAATCCACTATTCCCCATCCATCCTTGCATAAGCCTTTGATAATCCACCATCTACCTAATCCATCTCACACTTATGCAATGCCTTACCAACATCTATGATCACACTTGACATGGTCCATGCAATGACATCTATCTAGCAGGACTATTTCCTTTCATGGAACTAGACAATTGAGTCCCTCCTATCCTTCTCCTATTCAAAAAATAAAAATTCAAAAAATCAAGAAATATAAAAAAAGAAAAAAAAAGTAAAGAGAAATCCCTTCGTCCAATAGTGAAAACCCAGTAAACAGGTGCCCTTGATAAGTACCATGATGAAAACTTGGAAAATAGGCATCATGTGTAGGATGATCTTCTATGTCACTTAAACTTGGGGGCACAATGCCTCATCTATCCAACTTATCATTTTCATGTCATATCATTGTACCTTACCATCCTACCATCTTTAGACATTATACCTACCTATCATATTTGAGTTCATTCACCCTCCCTTCCTCCTTTTGATCTTGATGAAGATATAGGGGAAAAATGTTGAAACATGTTTTGGGTATCTCTTGACATACCTCATCCTTTCGAACCAATCATATCATTATCCTATTGTCATATGCTTTGTCAAGAAAAATCCTAAGTATTATACCTAGAATAGGGTATGTTATTCCTATGTGATATAGTCTTTGGAAATCACATCCTAACTCTCTAATGATGCATACATCCATTCCATACACTAGCACATATTCTTTTTATCCATCCATATATATCGCATGAGCTCTTCTATCCTATCCACTATTGCATATCTTTTTACTCATTTATTTATCATGAGGCTTCCATCCATTGTCACTTATCTCTTTTATCTATCCCCTTATCATGAGCTTTCCATGGTCTATCCTTTTTCTCCATCCACCTATCATGTGTCTTCCATCCCATCCCCATCCTTGCACCTAGACTTGGTTCTCCCTTAACATTGATATCTCCCACAAAGGCCATCAAAATTTAAAAAAATCCAAAAAAATAAAAACATTTCAAAAACAAAAAAATCAAAATATCCCCAAAAATACAAAAAAATGGAAAAAGGTCCTTAAAAAAGACAAAAAAATCAAATAGCCAACAAAAATCCAAGCAATAAAATCAAACCAAATCACTTCTTCCTATCAATTCAATGCATCAATTCAACTCCTTCAAATCAATATTCAAATTATCAATCAATCAATCCTCTAATCAAATTGCTCTAACTTAAATCATTCCAAGCAAATCATTTCCTCAATTCAATTCATTAATTATCATCCAAATCTTCAAATCAATCATCTTCAATCATTCCAAGCAATAATCCAAATGCAAGTCAATCCTTAATACATACTAACCAAGCTAATCAATCTTTCCAAATTATCCAATCACATCCTTTGGTCTTGATCCTAGCCTTGTTGTAAACCCAATCAATCAATCAATTAATCAATCATCCTTGTGTTGATCTAGGGATATGTCACTCCTCGCAATGACAATACTATCAACATCATCAATCAATTAATTAATCATTGATTTGCAACTTGACAAGGGAAATACCTTGTTTGTTTTTGTATCATTTGTGCATACTTGACTGCTTTCTTGTGTGTGCTATCATTTCAATTTGCATTTTCATCAAATATGAATCACTCCTAGCTCATATTCATATCTTGTACCTAGACAAGGTTGTATTACATTGGGGCACAAGACACATGTCACCTTGGTCCTTATACCTTGGTATATAACATCTAGTGCTATATCAAACATATGATTGCTCACTTTATTGAAGCATAACATGTCATTCTTCTCTTTCACCCACTTCCTATATTGTATCATTCATCGTTTCATTCATTTCAAGAATGTAACTATGTTTGTCCAACCTACCTATCCTCTTGAGGGGGCATCATCATCCTTATCATATCCTATATCATCATCCCATTTATTCATATATTTTATATCACCATATTCTTCTATCATCCCTTTTCTTCATTCATCTTACTCCTCACTTCCTCAAGTGGTTGGTACATCATCTCTTTTCCTCTATCCATACCTTAGCTTCTTTGAAATGATGTTACTCGACATAAATCTCACCATCTCAAACATCATCTCAAAGAGGGGAAAAATGTAGACACCCAAAATTGTCCATGTAATAACATTACCTAGTTGATACATGACCTTGTAAGACATCTTGTAATATTTTACCCTAGGTCATTACATTATCCCACTTATACCATTTATTCCACTTAATCACCTTCCCAATTAATTAAATAAATCTCATTTATTTAATTAATTCTCCTTCACATGTCTCAAAATAATTCAAATTAAATATTTAAATTAAATCCCTCATCCCTCACTTTTACCACATTGTAACATGTGTCACATGACTACAACTCTTCACATGCAAAAATAATTTTATTATTTAAATTATGAGATTCCCACTCACATCCTATTTTTATCCCCCATTCATTGTGCGTCATAGGCATCTTTTCCTCCAAAATAAATAAAAGAATCCCACTTATTCCCTCACATCCTAATTTTAGCCTCATGTCATAACCCACTTAATGTGTGTCATAGGAACTAAAATCAACTTTTAATCCTAGCCATACACATCACACAATTGACTTTTAATCTTAGCCATTGAATCAAATCATCTCTTGCCTATAAATCTAGCCTCACACAGGCCATTTGGACCATCTTCTTCTAGTATCCTCTGCGAAAATTCTTCCAAAATTCTTATCTTTCTATCTATCCTCTACCATCTATCATCTTCATCTTAATGTTATGCTGAAATAGTGAGCAACCAACATTACTCCATCGACAATCCTTCAAAATCTTGTATTCTCATGTGAGGTTGAGAAGAACAATGAAGATAAATCGAGTTTAGCATGGATTTGGGTTTGAATTTTCTTGTTATTTTGATTTTCTGATTGCTCGTACTCTATTGTGCTAGTTAGGGTTTTGATATCTTGTTGTTTTAGTTTTATATTTGATTTTTCCTAACTACAAATGGAAACAAAATTATTGAAAATTGTAGATGGTTTTAAATAAGCAAGAGGGTGTAGAAGTCATGTAGGCTAACTTTGTGAGTATGTAACAATTGATTGGATGTAATATCCCCAAATAGTTTTTACTTAAATTTTTATTTAGCCTATAAATAAAAATGTCAAAATAGGCCAAGAATCAATAACTACTAATGATATATTATAATCTATTAAGAGGAACCTTCAATGGTTAGTGGTTATTTGACTTCTATATAAACAATAATAGATAGTATGCTAGTAAGAATTAAGCCACTATCTGATATAAATTATAAAATGCGATATTAAATGATAAATAATTTAAAAATGGGATATAGACATCACAACATGGTCACTATTTATGATTTACTCATTTAATTTCATGCATATGACTATGGGATTTATTGATGTTTAAACTAATCAATGTTTCTAAATTAAGTCCTTCAATTTATGTGATTTGGTCCTTGGTTGGGTGTCTGATATTTATCAATTATTTAACAATGTGATCCAAGGCTCCCTAGAAGCATTTGATATCTTCTATTAACATTGTATGAATCTCCAAAAATTGATCGATGATGTTTTCTTTGAGACATATCTTCCTTTAATAGCCAAAATTAGGTCAAAAGACATTTATTTATTGCAACCTTTTTACAAGGACATGTTTCAATGTTTTAATCTCTATCCTCTTCATAATTAATCCCTACTCTTTTAATAACATTTAATAAAGTATGCATCCTTTGGTGGAATCACCACTTAGGAGTTGTTTATTTATTTAGAGATAATTAAGATTTTTCTAGCTTAATGGAAAATCATTAACCGCCTTCCTTTTAGTTTAAACTTTATAATATTATTATTATTATTTTATGTATAGTGCCCTCTCCTTGGGTAGTTTGAATGAGGGTTATTATAGTCTCCCCTACTTAAAAATACTTTCCCACAAGAATTCATAGGTTATGGTGTTGGAAGACTTGATCATTCTTTTGCGTAGAGTGTTCCATAGGTAAACCTTTCCATTTGATGAGATATTCTTTGATGATCGTATTCATCAACCTTCTCTCTCTTGTGTCTATAACTTTATCAAGAATCAAAACTAACTAAGTACCTTCTTCATTCAAAGTTGGCAGCTTAGTGGATGGTGCAATCTATTGTCTTGGAGCCTTCTTAAGGCATGTTACATGGAATAGATTACATATTATACTATTTTTTATTAGTTAAATAACTCATATGCCACTTCTCCTATCTACTTGATCTCTTTGTAAGGACCATAGTACAGGGGCTTCAACTTCTTGGCACCAATTTTCTTCAAGGATGACTGTAGAAATAGTTGTAAGTGGAGGTAAAAAAATCTCCAACCTTAAAACTTTACTCAACCTAGTGTTTATCCATGAAGATATTTTTTTTTTTTTGGGCATGGTGTAAAATATTCTTAAGAGACTTAAGAATATATTGACATTATTGAACCCATTCTTTGGCTTTGGGTGCCTTACTTTTTGAAAATTCCATATCTAAGAATGATGGCACATCATATCCATATAATTCCTTGAATGATGTCATCCCAATTGAGATGTGATAAGTGGTGTTGTAGCAATATTTTCCCAAATAAAGCCACTTAATCCATGTCCTCTACTAGCCTGCCACATAGTTACACAAGTAGCCTTCCACCCATTTATTTACAATTTAAGGTTTCTCATCTATTTACAGGTGGTAGTTGGTAGTTCATGTTAACCCTATGTTTGATAGATGGAATAATTCAATCTAAAAGATGCTAAGAAATTTGCTATCATGGTCACTTACTATGTTTTTGGGAAGTCCATGGAGTCTAAATATTTCCTTGAAGACTAACTCTACAACTTGTGGAGATTTGTACTCGAGTGGAATGACAAAGAAGTGAGAATTCTTGGCCAATCGATTGACAACCAGAAATATGCAATATTTAACATTGATTTTAGGGAGTTTGGTGATAAAGTCCATTGAATTCTTTCCCATTTTTACTTCAGAACGGGAAGAGGTTGTAGCAATCCTGTGTGGAAAGTATGTTTTTCCTTGTTTTGTTGACATTTAGTGCATTCCCTCACAAATCGAAGGACATCATCCTTGAGGACCTTCCAAAATTGATTCTTTCCATAACTTTTTTTTAGGTCTTAAAGTACCCTAGGTGCCTCACCAATGGGGTCTTATGAACATCCTTGAATATTTTTTCCTTTAGTTTTTATTTTGGTACTAGGTAGATCCTATCTTTGTAATAGATGATGTAATATACTACCTTGTATTGGTCATCTTACACTCATCCCTCCAATAGTTCACTTGCAAAAAATTTCTTTGAATACTCCTCTAGTAAATGTGACTTTCAATTAGTTGAGACTTTAGATAGTGAACAAATAGTAGGTTTTTGGGATAGGGCATCGGCCAACATGTTTCTCATCCCCTTAATATACTCAATATCAAATTCATAAGCTTGGATCTTACTAACCCATTTTTGTTACCATTCATTGAGGTCTTTTTGTTTCAAGAAATACTTCAAGCAATTATGGTTCATCCTTACAACAAACTTCCTACCAACTAAGTATTATTGAAACTTGGCCAATGCATGCATTATGAAAAGTATTACTTTGTCATATGTAGAGTATAGTCTTTCATTATCTTTCAAATTCATACTCTTGAAGTAATAGGATGACCATTTTGCATTAAGACTACCCCAATTCCTTCTCCTGATGCATCACATTCTAGTACAAAGGGATGGTTAAAATTAGGTAGGGAAAGAATTAGACAACTACTCATGTTCTCCTTCAATTTGTGAAATACTTGTTGGGCCTCATTGGTCCATTTTAATGCTCCTTTTTTGGTAAGACTTGAACTAAGGGAGCCCTAAGTTGGGAAAACCCTTTTACAAATATTCTATAATAACTACACAAGCCATAAAATCCGTGTAATTTTGTGAGGGTCTTTGGTGAGGGCCAATCTAGCATAGCTTGGATCTTCTCTTGGTGCACTTGAAATCCATTAACACTAATAATGTGACCCAAGTA